>JADLZL010006359.1:0-115712 GCA_015844335.1 Chrysopogon serrulatus
ATAAGATGATATAGGTGGATAGCGGAAGCGAGAAAAGAGGATATGTATGCAAGATGATATGCAGGAAAGCAAGATAACTTAAACGAAGAACATAAACATGAATATAATTGCAAGATGATATGCAGGAAGGCAAGATAACTTAAACGAAGAACATAAACATGAATATAAAGATACAATATAGAACAATAGATAAATTAATTGAACTTAAACACAGAAATTAGATAAACATAGATAACGAACATAAAGATATAGAACAGTAAATAGATATAAATATTTTTTGTAATTTTTCAATAATAGATGCAGATCGTAAACAACACAGAGAACATAAATAACAAAGTCCTGGATTATATTAGGTACCTTGATAGACAGAAGGTGAATCCTTCTGTGTAGTACACCAGGATCTTGATACACACGAATAAAGTACAACACTTGTTTACAAGACTCTTATAAGACTCTCACACTTGAACTCAGATGTGAGTTCTTTATTTCACACTACTACAATACTAGGTAGATAAGTGGTGGATGGTGGTGGTAGTGATCTTCAGCGATGGTGTGTGGATGGTGCTCAGGATGTGGCGGTGCTGAGCATATGGTGATGCTGAGGATGCCTTGAAGCGTTGCCCTTCATCTTCTTATATAGTGGTGGTGAAGGCACGGTCATCATGGCTTTTCTTGAATTTGGGGATGCATCATTGAGGTGTCATGATGCTACTTTTGACTCGTCTTTACATTATTGGGTCTTCATGATGACACTTTTGACTCATTGGGTCTTCATGATGATACTTTTGACTATCTCTGGGGTTCATGATAATACCTTTTGACTATATCTTGGCCTCATGATGATACTTTTGACTGTATCACGGCATTATTGGGAATCTTCATAATTCTTCTTTTGACTTCACAAAGGTGGTGAAGCATCTTATCCATAAACATTATGATAGCTTCTTTTGAATTTTAGAGGTACTCATGATACTTCTTAGACTTTTGGGAAAATGATCTTATCCTTTTAGTCCTCTTCTTCAGAATCTATCATTGGTGCTGCTTCTGTGCCATCAATTTCATTAGGCTGCCACATCTCTTGCCAAGACATGAATTGTCGATATTCTTTTCGTAGCTGTGTTTCTTCACCATAATCCGGTCTTATTAACCTTCCAACACATCTTGTACTTGGGCCCAAATAACCTTGGTATTACGGCGGGGAAAATCCTCATAATTTTATTCGGAAAACCATCTGATAAGAAGGATCAAATCTAATATTTTCTTCAAGCTCTTTGGCTTCATTGAAAATTCTCCAATTGTTCTTTGATGGCTGTTCCTAGATCAGAAAGAAGGATTTCTTCCATTGATCCATAGACCGCATGAATCAGCCCATGATCTATCATAGTTTGTAAAGAGATATCTTCTTGAGAAATATGCGGGCTTCTAAAATATTTCAAATTTATATCACCTGGAGAATGATGTATTTGTGTGCGAAATTTGGATGATCAATTTGTTGTCAAGATAAAAGAATGGGAATATATGAATATGAACATATATCCCACGGTGTTTATCTTTTCCGATTGTATAAATCCGGGAAATAATCTTGGAGGCCAAGAAAGACCTTCATTTGCCTTTCTTTGGTATTTTTCCCGGATCAGGTCAATGATATCTTGGGTAAGGATTGATAGGGTTTGCTCGGTTTTGAAACTCGGCTTGGGGATGAGGAGCTCATAGGGAGTCTTTGGTACTTATTGTGAAAGGCTTGTGTCTTTTGAGCAAGGCAAGGCTGATTTCATTAGAGGTGCTTTCTTTGAGGACATAGGTAGGATCATAGATCTCGGATGGCTGAGTTTGAGTGGAGGCATCTTTGGTATGCGTAGTCTTATCTCGAGACATCTTATTCTTTGGCCTTTCCTTTTGAGGGAAAGTATCTTGTTGAGATTGGAATATCTCAGAATCACATATTTTGTGATCCAATAACTTTGATTCAGATTCATCTTGATCATATAATTTTGGAGAAATCTTTTTAAGATCTGATAAATTTGAAGATCCTTCTTCAGGATAATCTTTGATCTTGTCTGAATCTTTTCTTTCCACCAAGGGAAAGTCATCTGATAATTTTGAAGATCTCCTCTGTGTACCAGAAAGATCATCAAATCTGGGGTCTTTGCTCATACTTTTGAAGTAATATGCAAGCCCATTTAAAGCATGAGCTTTATCTTTTTTGGTCTTGACTTGCCGAGCATGTTTAACAGCCCTTCTTTGCAAATCATTTACCTTAAAATTATGATTGAAGCGATTATGATCTCCTTACGGAAGTGCCGGCAACCTCCATGTACTCATCCGTATGAGATGTTCATACTTGAGAAGAGGAGCCATCTCTAGATATTCTTTGCATCGGAAGAGTCTCTTTTGTTAGGATTAGAAAACAATTATGCATTATTTCCCTTTTTTGAAGCATTATTTTCTCGAGAGACATGTTCCATAATCTGATTTACTTTTTTCTATCTTTGAAGAAAAAGATAATATTATTTCTTTTTCATTTATCGAAAACGGATACCATCTTTCGTAACTATAAAGGGACGGATAGAGGAAAGGAAAGGTGTCCCTAGAATAACATCTTGTTTTAGATTTTCTACTAAAAGAAACGATGTTTTTATACACGAATATTATCAATGCAGATATGAACCTCGGGGATTTTATAATTTACCTTCAACCGGTTGCCTTGACGAGAATGAATCTTATGAGTAGTTTTTTAAAATACGAGTGGGATAATATCTTGTCGAATGCAATTCACATCGGCTCCAGAATCTAGAAGAGTATTATATGTGAATCTAAATCCATCATGGAATTCATATTCTATTTCGGTGTACCATTTACTGTTTGAAGTATTTCTCGATAGAGCCGACCAACTCGTCATCTTCGGGCTCTTCTTCTACAACCTTTTTAGCAGATCATATCTTTGTAGTCTCTTTTCTCTCGTAGCTCTAAGTTTTAAATCCTTCTTTGGTGATCTCTTAATCCTTCTTTGATAAAATCATATTCTTTTAAGAGATCCTCAAGACTTAATTTGCTTGTTTTTTTTTTAGATCTTCAACCCTTTTGAAGACCTCATCTGAGAACAAAATTTCTTTTTCTGGATTTCAGTCACCAATTTATCTTTGTCATTTTTCACCCTTGATAAGAATCTTTTGAGAACAATCTCCTTTTCTTCTGGATCCTGTATGGTATCAAAGGTATCTAAGACAAATTGTTCTAAATCTGTGAGAACCAAAATATTTTCATCCGATTCTTCTTCAGAGGTACCTGTTCATAACATGAACATTCATTATTTTCACAACAGTTTACCTCGATATCATCATCCTCATTTTCAGAGCTAGTATCATCCCCGATGTTGTTCAAGATGCGGCCTAATCTTCCCTTGATATCTTGAGAATCGATTCTAGTAAGGCTTGGATCTCTTGCTTTACCTTTGATTTGTAGCAATTTGAAGCCTTATGACCCTTTCGGCCCACACTTAAAACAAACTAGATCATTTGGCTTGGTCTCCCTTTTGAAAGGTTTGAAGGCACTTTCTCTATTATAAACCTTTTTATGCCTTCTTCTATTGACAGGATGCTTCATTTTCTTATCATCTTCATGATTTTTCTTGTAACTCCTTTGTGAGTTTCTTCTTTTGGATTCAAAGGGATCTTGAAAGCCGAACTGGTAGCAAAAGTCTCCCAGCTCTTTTTTTCCAATAGCCCTTTGTTTTTTGAGCTGTTCTTTGATTTTTAGATCATTGCATAGTTCAGCTCCTACCATTTGTATTTTTTGAGTTATTTTTCCTATATCGAGACTTTGATAGTCTATGCTTCCTTCTCCCTCCTTTCTCAAAGAATTTCTAACCTTTTCAGCAAATAGAGGAGGTAAAGCCAGATATGTATTTTTCTTTCCAAAAATCTTGATTAGGATCTGGTAGGGTATAAAGTTTTGATAGGAAAGAGTCTTTATACCATCTAAAATCGACATGGTCTTGCATCTCAAGTTGATCAACCGCTCCCTGTTCTTCTCGTAGATATCTTGATAGTTACCAAGCAAAATGGTAAACTATGTTGTAGAGCAAGGGGTTGATATGGCATCCGAGACTGTCCCTAGCAATGTCCTTGGTCATTTGATAGGACTATTGGCCTTCCATTTTCATCAATCTTAACAGCCTCAATAATAGATTTTCTTTGACTTTCATTTAGATAGTGATCCCACCAGCCCCTTAATTGTCCAGAAAACCCTATGACAATCATATGGGCGGCTTCTCTTTCTTTGTTGCCATTTGCTATGCAGGCATTTGCATACATAATCATTTGATGGCACATGGTAAAGATTTGGTATTCCACAAAACCATCAAGATTCCATTCAACAATCTCTTTACCATTGAAGCATGTCATATTGGCTATGTGGGGCAGTTCTTCAAATTGAAGATCTGCATAGGTTGGTCTAGGATAGTAATTCCTTGTCATAGCCGTCTGAGTTGTTGTTTTGAAAGTTCTGATCCTGTTTATAACATCTTCATCTTCACCCCCTCCATCTGTGATCCGGTTAATATTTTTGTTGACCTTCGGGTTTCCTAGCTTACTAGCTAATTCAGCGATAAGCTCTTCGGAAGCTTGAGAAGATCCCATGGCCTTTTGTTTTCCTAATTTGATGCTAGAAGGGATCATCGTGGAACAAAAGGTGGGACAACCATATGGGTGTTGGAAGTATCAGAATGGGGAGCTGGAAGGAAGATTTACCATTACTTCACTTCGGCTAGGTTTCGTCCGTCCATGAGAATGGCTTCTATGCGGTCGTTTTTTGGCCAAGGGCATGTAAAGATATGTTTGAAAAGTTCTTTGCTCCACAAGGTGTCCTATGTGTTCTACTTTTTACAGGTTCACCATGGGTGGTTTTGGATATGTTTTGAGAGGACAAGCTTTGATACTTTTTCCCTTGGTGTTGGCTTCTAATTGTATGGGCTCAAAAGGCGGATGAACAGATTCTATCTGTTTTCCATCGGTGGTCTTCAATCTTTAGAAACCTTCTTTATCATGGATATGTTGTCATCATCGGACCAGCATTCACCCTTGTCCTTTTGTTGAGAACCTGGTTTAAAGAATTCTTCAAAATGTCGATCGGCTCTTTTCATACCAATCAAAGAAGAATATATTCTTCTTACGCTCTATCATTTCTTTATGCCGGACTTCCCTAATTTTTAGCCTGAAAGGTCGATCTACGTTTTTGAAGTATCTTTCCTTCTTGGCTTTGTTTTTGGGAAGACCTATTTCTTGGAGAAGAAGCTTTTTATCTATTTAGAAATCCTTTTCTTCTTCTTCCAAAACTATGATACAATCTGTCAGGCACTCAGGATTATAAGGATCGATCTCGATAAGGTTGAGATCAAAATCAGAGATTGAGGGTTCATAAGAATTGTCCTCATAAGTAGCATAGACAATATTTTGTGGCCTCATCTGGGGTCTATTGTCAATGCTAACAGAGGGTCTGGATTGGATAAAAACTTTTCTTTTGGATGAGAATGTTACCTCTACGTCTCCATCAGGAGTTTCGGTAACAGATTGGACTTCATTTTGCTCAAGGCTTTGAGGTTCAACAGCCTGAGTTAGCGTCCACTTTTCAGGAAGTTTTATCTCATCCCATTTCAAGGCCTTTGGGGTGATAATATTGTTTCGAGGATTGGCTTGAAGAAGGGTACTCAGGCCTTTGGGTGTGTTTTGCTTTGCTTTTTGGGGAGCTAGAGTGGTCATGGCTTTATAGTATATTCGGTAGGTTACAGAAATATTCTCGCTTCCTGGTTCAAGATCAAAGCCTGATGTTTGTAGATTCAGAGTAAGAGCTTTGTGGATGTTTGGGTCTGAAAGAGATATAGAGAAATCTGGAAAGGTGTTGAAAAACACTGGACCATTACTAAGGCTGGCTTCAACCATCCCAAGCAACGAATCTTGGAATCTTTTGTTTCTACAATCTCTTAGGCAAGCCAAGATTGAAACATTTAACCCTTTTCGGTTAAAGATCGATAGCTATACGGACCAAACCAAAGTGTAGATAATGATATTGGGGTTTGGCTCTTATATCATTTATTTCTTTTTCGAGAGAGAAGATGCAGGGGTCTCATGCAAAGAAGCGATGCGAAATGTTTTTTCGATAGTTTTTATGAAATAATCAGAACGAAGAGAGAAGGTTCCTACATGATATATTTCTCTAATATTTACTTTAGGGATTTTCCAATTAGCAATACTCTTTTCAATGTCCTCAAAGCAGATAGAAGATGCATTTTTCACAGACATGGTCTTAACCGACTTGTCACTGCTACACGAGGCTACAGACCTATCAGAGGCACTAAGAGTCTTTGCTAACCAAGACATCTTATACGAAGACAAAGGAGTTTAGATGGGTAGTTTCCAGTCCAACGGCAGGGTAAAAACCTCACAATTAAGATCAAGATCAACGGCAGGGTAAAACCTCACAATTAAGATCAACCTATAGGGTGTATGGTTTCGGTCCAACGGCAGGGTAAAACCTCACGATTACGATCAACTCACTCCTCTGGGTTTGAGCTTGGCAGCAAATCCAAACGTTTCAACACAGCACTGGAAAATCCAACGTTTCCACGCCACAACGCCTCACTTCGGCTAAAAAGGCTCAACGGGTCGAACCAGGCTGCTCAACGGGTCAATCCAAGCTCTTATCGAGGGAAGCAATCTCGCGACTACGGCCTACCAACACGCTACGGGGATCTCCGCGACCGATCTTCCGCGACTACGGCCTACTACCACACCCTCTCCCCCGTTCGGAGAAGATGGCTTGGGGAGCTCGGGCTACCTAGGCTCGATATATATATATATATATATATATATATATATATATATATATATATATATATATATATATATATATATATATATATATATATATATCCGCTTGTACCTTTAAATATTTTATCTCTTATTGCTTTATTGTTAGAGTGTGTTCGTATATAGTTTTACTATCATGGATTATCGAATCTTAGAGCATCTTCAATAATTTGATAAACCCAAGCTTAATCTTGTTTTTCTAGCATGATGAAAAGACCCTTCAACAATCCTAATAAGTAACTCTTTATCGGGAAGGAATCGGCGTCCTCCCAGAGCTCTGGTTACTGTTTAGAACTGTTCACATGGGTCCGCCCTTATTCATGTAGGGCCCATATGTACTGTTTGGTTTTTTTCTCAGTTTCATTTCTTCCCCTCCTCTTTAAGCCTGTCAGCATATTATCATGGTCTCAATATTAAACTAAATTGTTATAATTTCTGTTCATGTACTTGCCTTCAATAATTATATTATGTTTATTGTTCCCTTCCTAATTTACTACATATTCTTTTTTACATAATATAAGTACTTTTATATGCACCAAATTTTATAATGTCTGATTCAATGATTTTATGGGATCTGCCATTATAAAAGAGGATATATATTATCTTAAAATGTAAAAAGCTATCCAGTGTAAAATACACTAGCTTCTACCATTTAATCGTGGATTTTCTAATTTTGCGTCGGTCGTTCTAAGAGATAACCTTGAGTAGTTATTAGTCTTTTACATACAGATATGTATACCATATCATGTTCAAGAAAAAAGCACAACCATATACGCAGCTTTAGCCCATTACCACAACACACACGAAGCTCAAAAGAACACTAGTTCACCACAACACACAGGCGCGACCACCAACTGCATGTGCGGCATCGCGCGCGTACCCTCCTAGTCTATCTAAGCTCGGAACAATAAGGGTATCCCACGCAGCATGCAAACATATGTGGACTACTAGATACTCCTTATTTTTTTCTCCTTGATGCTCTTTGTTATCCCCGATTGCCATTGCCTAGAGGTTCATTGGAGCAGGAAGTAGATATTGCATTTTGGAGATTCTGGGCATGAGTTATGGCTAATGGTGGAACTAGGATTTTTGAAAGGAGGGCTGAGTAATAGATGATACATCATAAATACAACAAATATATATTAAATGTATGACTTTATAGTATTTTACATATATATTTAGTATTTATAATAAAATCATAATATTATCATGAAAAGTAGGTGAAATGAGAATTTTTTGTGATGTATAATTAAATTTTGGAATGTGCAAATGATTTTTTTTCTTGAAAAAATTTCATTGTTTTCAGGGGCCTAGGGCCCTTGCTGCCCCCTGGTTCTACCATGGGTTGTGGCATTTAGGATATCCAGCATAGAGGTTCGCCAAAATTTTGGTAACTATTTTCAAACCTAAGAATACTGAAAGGGTAGACTGGGTAATTAAGATTCTATTTTCAAGGTTTTGGTTGTGAGCCGGGGGCCAAGGATGGCTGACCATGGTGACAAGTTGTAGTGGCTTGGCATGTAGGCCGCCACGATTCCTATGTTTTTAGTAACCAATAAAAGATAACTATTGGAAGGTGTATTTTTTGTTGTCTATAGTTTAGAATAACTGCTGTGATAACTGCTGGAAGGTGTATTTTTTGTTGTCTGATAGTTTTTAGAATGGGTGTGAAATCAGTTTTTTTTTTTTTTATATTATGTTGCATGTCATAGATGCTCTTTATAAATAAAATCGACCACCATCGGAAAAACTATAGTGTGGCAATTAGATGATGGTTAAAAAGTTTAGAAATATTATACATACTCCCTCTATTTTTTACATGCATGCATGTTGCATTAGGGTTTTTCTAATTGTACGTTCACCATCCATTTGAAAAAAAATTCTACGACATGTGAACATACATTATGAAAACATTTCTCAAACTGAATGTCAAACCATAAATTTTATGTTGTTGACCTATAGAATTTTACTAAAATTTAAAAGTTCGACTTAGACAAAATAATACAACATTTAAAATAATAACATGGGGAGTAATATAATAAACTCCTATAGTCTGCAAGATTTCAAAAGTCAAACTATTTACTATTTTTGAATATGCATGGAATACAGTATGTAAACTACGATCTGATTGGTGCGCTCTACAGGAGATTAGATTTTGTCTTCAACCACCGCATTGTCAGAGACGATACATTTTATTCTAATTTTATTATTGCCGTTGGATCCAACCACAGTTTACATAATTAATTGGAGGATGGTAACAACCATTGAATTAACTTAAAAAAAAACAACCATTGAATTTGGTGGCAGTGGGCTTAGTAGGGCTTGGCCCACGTGTCAAGAACACAGAATGTAAGAGAATTAATCTATCTGTCTTGAATAAATAGATTTCTAGAATTGGAGGTTAGATTTTTTAAACTTTAACTATTTTTTTAAAAAAATCAAAATTTATGATACAAAATTAGTATCATTAAATATACCATATATAATGTTCTCATTTTATATCATAGATGTTGTTACTTTTTTCTATACATTAGTTAAACCTAAGATAATTTGACTTACTCGGATTTTATATTTACCCATTGAGAGATTTGTTTTCTAAAAATCCTTTGATATGATAAGAAACCGGTTTAGAAAATATCTGTTCAAGAAGCCGTGGTAAGCGGCCGTAGATGAGAATGATGGAGCCTGGGGGTGCGTTGGAGATATACTAAATCACGTCACCTTGGATCGCCGCACCAGATGTTCCCTCCGCGGTTAAGATAAAAAAAAATGTTCCATCCGGTGCCGTGAACGCGCAGACCTAGTCCTTCATTTTTTATCTGTACGTACTCGTATATATCTTTATCAAATCTTTCGTGCACTAGAGACGAGGCTTGGCAAAAAGGTAGTACGAGTAGTACATGCCGGACATGCGTTCAATTGTTCCAAGGCACTAATTACTAGCCTGTATCTCGAGATGTGGAGTACCGATCATAATGGAGGGTTAGAGTGCAAGACACTGTTGTCAATCAATGTGGGAAATAAATAAAACAAATCATACCCAGACAAACAAAACATGGGACTGATATGGTACAAAGATGGCTAAAACTAGAGGACGTGTAAGTGGACAGTTAAGAGAATGTTGCATGAACCAACCAACCAACAGGAGCTAGAGAGAAGAAGCAGATGCATGGGCCTCACTCACATCACTGTGAATATCAAGATTCTTGTGGATTTTACTCAAAAAAAATGAAAACAATGTTGTTTCCCCTCCTACTCCTAGTATGTATGAAATTCCGTCTTGATCGAGGGCTCCATTCTTGGAAACAAAACCCCAACCTTAGTGGTAGTGGTAGTACACTCTCGATTGCCACCAAACAAAGCATGCATCAGTCGGTCCGTTGCTATATACTCATTTTTTTGATATATAGTAAATTTTACGTATTAAAAAGTTAAAGTAATTTATAATGTGAAACTATATAACTCTTTTTTAAATATATAGTAAATTTTATGTATTAAAAAAGTTAAAGTGTTAAAGTGACTTATAATGTGAAACTAAGATTATAGAAGTATCAGCTATGTAGTAGTATGCATCCAGTTAAGCATACCATCTTCTAGGACTAGGACTAGGTGCTGCGCAGGGGCAATCCTGACGATGCAAGATTACCTTTTATTAGATTTGAGTGCATGCAAGCCAAAGTGAGTTAGTGGACCAGAGAGAGAGAGAAGAAAAAAACAGAAAGTGGGCAGTGCGATGTCCTGCAGGCGCATTGCAAACCGGGCGGGGGTGCACCGTGAGCATGGACGGTAGCGTCTCTTCTCTTGTGCTAGCTAGCTGTAGAGAGCTTTGTTCCACTAGTTTCTGCCGCGAGCCCCGGTCTTGTCCCCCCGCCGCCTACGGAATCCTCACTTCAAGGATCTCATGACTCACCACACCTCAACCTCGCCCGTGGAGGGAGTATACGGTAGCCACGTTATAGCATTCCGTTCCAATGTTTAGGATATAATAATAAATATAATATTTACATCAATCAGGAAGTAGCACTATATTAATACTCTTATTCCTAGGCTGCTAATAGGTGAGCTAACAAATAGGTCCATAAGATAATTTAAACAATTTGATATAAAAAAAAATACTGTTCAAACGACTGATAAGACAAACGAACAAGATAAGTATAGATCTATCTAAATGATTAACTTAGATGATTAACCTAGATGGTATCTCCTCTCTCTGTACATGATTAAATAATTTTCTACATAAAATTTATCGACAAATAAATTAAATCTCTAGAAGACTAAATGGTCTACTGGCTAATTTAGTTTTCTCAAAACACCCTCTCGTCGCACTCTTTTCCACCAATCTAGTTTTGAAGAAATCTACTAATAGGTTGATAGTAGAAGGTTGTTTGGATGCTAGCTTTCACTGGTCACAACTTAGTTGCGGCAGCGCCACACTTGTGACGGAGAAAATCATC
The DNA here is from genome assembly GCA_015844335.1 of Chrysopogon serrulatus. NCBI lineage: Eukaryota > Viridiplantae > Streptophyta > Magnoliopsida > Poales > Poaceae > Chrysopogon > Chrysopogon serrulatus. The sequence goes on from JADLZL010006359.1 coordinate 11,318, forward strand.
ACCACAACAACCTATGGCAAGAATAAAGAAGAGATCATTGTGTAGACTTGTGACTGCCTATTAGTAGTCACCAACCAAATGGTACCCAGGATATTCCGTAAAACTTATGCCATCTATCTTCGTCTATACTATGCTACATGAGCTTATTTAAAACCCATAAAACTTTATATTTAGATTAGCCGATTAGCCTAATAGTTAATCACAGTGCTAATTCCGTATGATGACTATTAGGGCTGGTGATCCGACCAGGCCCACTTGTCATTTGACTTCGCTACTACTATACCTACCTCGTCTAAGGTGTGACGAACTATGCGCGTCGAAACGAACAAGGCAGATCAGATCAGATCAGATCCGATCCAATCCAACTTGTTCTTCAAGGAGAGCTTGGTGACGAACAAGCAAAAACCATACGTTACAACAACCGCTGCATACGCTAAGATCACGTCCATTCCAACAAGCACAAACCATAGGTTCTTCAGGGAAGCTTTGGTGTGGCGTCGCTTTAACTTCAGGACACTCACCCCCTAATCCCTGTGCTAATGAATCATCACCACCGATCTCCGACCAGTCATTAACAATGCTTTAGTTTTTGCACGGCATGCCGCTGATGATTAATTCTAGCATGTCTCTCAAGGAAAACATGAGCAGACAGAGAGAGACAGGGCGGAACATCACAGCTAATCAGTGGGGCCCTCTTGGTCAAACAGCATTACTGACAGACAGACAGCAACCCACAAGGAACATGAAGTTGCTGAGCCATGACAAAGTATGATGATATATATAGCAGGTCATCACCCAACCTGGAATGTCTGTCACGGCAAGTACCAGGGAACTAACTGGTGGATTAAGACATTAAGTGGGGTGTTCTGTTCGGCCATTCAGATCGGCATCTGTCTGTCTACCACACCCACCATACATGCATGCTTCGTACAATCAGATCAGAGCAAGGCAAATATCCACCCAGGAAAGAAGCAGCAAGTTGCGAGGGCCAGTGGGACGGTGCCAATCAGGATCAGCCCCCGCGCGCCTCCCTCCTGGTGGCATCGTGGAGGATGTCGATGTCTACGCCATCCTGCGGGAGCAGCACGTACCGCACCACCGAGCCCCTGATGAAGCAGTTCCGCACTGACAACTGCAAAAGGAAAAATGATTTGACTGTTAACAGCATGTTCAGCATCAATAATTCACTATCACTTCATACAGCTTGGTTAGTGTGCCTATTTTTTTTTTTCCCTGTATCCAAAAGAGATGCAATGGATGTGATGCTTCCAATAGCCTGCTCAGAAAAGGATGCAGCGCTAGTGTAAAAGAGCCTACTCCTAGGCATTATAATGCATTCAGCAAGCAGACCACACTTATACGTCAGACAACAGATAGCTGTGCTAGCCACAAAATAGGATTACAGGATAGGAATATATAAGCATTGCTTTGCTTTGAGAATACTTCAAACATCTTGTACGTATGAAAACCACACTTCAGCAATATACTGCATAGTATGTATTTATGACAAAACAGTGTTGTTCCCAACACCAACCGACATGCAGAAATATATAATCCAATCAACTACAGTAGCCCAAAAGAGAAGGGTAGCTAGAATAAATACCAGCTAAATATCAGCACCCTACCTGCCAACAGCACTAATTAATAATAAGGTCCCAAAAAACACACCCATAAGTAGAGCAGCAATGGGAGAATCCAGCATATATATCAAGTTCAGTGTTTGTTTAGAAAGTAGCAACCCCAAGCCGATTGAGCAGTAATCTACATCGGCATCGTTCTCATAATATTTGAAATGCAAATCACTTAGGACAGGTTTACAAAGTGAAACTCTGACATTAAAAGTCAAAGGATATATAATATTTCAAATCAAGATAAATATATATATTTTGCGTAAAAAAAGATAAATATATATTAAGAAATTAATTTTCATGGCCAAACTAGTAGCCTGAACCTTATGTTGAAAATCTATTTAAGATTTAGCCATTGGTGGTCAAGGTTTAAAGAAGTGTTTGACTTAGCACAAATCTAGAACAACCTACATTTGGGATCAGGGGAGTAAGAAAATAAAGTTCCATTAGCAGCTCGTACTGGAATTAACTGGCTCATAAATTCATCAAGTGCTTTGCAAGCACTAAAAAGACCTGAACTATCATGTTGTGAAGGAGCAGAACTACTGGATCTCTCTTTCATTTCAGTCATGCAACTACAGTAAGTGACCACTCCAAATATAAAATGCATATATATGCATACCCTAAAAAGATCTAATGAATTCGAATTACAGCAGTAATGACAAACCAAGCACATCAGTGCCATGCTAGAGAGGCTCATAAGACTTCAAGTTACTCAATTTGATGTGTGAGTTCATGCACATGTCCAGTGGACATGAATGTTCCATTTCTTTCATTTGCTACATCTATGGTTCTATTCTGTGTGTGTGGACTGTGGACACCATCCACTACCCATGCACTGAGTTCCAACATAAATTTCCAAGGTCATAATGCTACAGAGTAAAGAGCATGACTAAACTAACTGTAATGCAAGGCTGCCGCCAAAATGCTAGATCAGTACAAATTGCTTAGATCAGCCCACAAGTCACGTGAGAAGGAAAATCCAGATGTGTCAACTTCTTATGAATTTTTTTACCTTCCTTTTCTTATTTAATTGAGACCATCAGATTACTTCAATTATCAAGAACAATATAGAAAGGAAGCGGAAAGCCTATATCTTGCACTGGTGTCTTGTCTATCTATATCTTGCCAGGGAATTAAAAAGGTTTTAAAATTTCATGTGCAAACATCAACAACACTTCCAAGAACATATTAGCAAATTTGAGCATTTATTCATGAAGGATTCATTGATCAATGACTAATACATTCAGAATTAGGTGACATCCTTCAGAAATAGACAATAAATTCAGAAGTTCAGACAACCAGAACTAGACCAGCAACTGACACAGCTGGCGTGCCCCAACAACCTTGCATCTATCTAAGCATCCTTCTACGGAATTGAGTTCATTCATAAATAGGAGTGGAGACAGGCATGCAAGCAGTGAGTGGATCAACTATTTTTATTTAACTTATGCAACTTCTGGGCCATAATTTAGGAACAGAACTTTCATTAACAAACTAACAGTGTTTTATAAATTTACAGCACAATACAATATTTGATCAGAAAGCACATCAGGCGCATGCTAGAGGGACTCATTAAGACACAACATATGAGAATGTGAAGGTCTAGTACACAATGCAAAAATGAATTCTTCAAGGATAAATCAGTGGTTTTGTTCTGTATTCATCGACAATGAACAGCATTGAATTACCCAAGAACTGTGTTCTGGCAGTCAGTATTAGGGTAAATCTTGTACCAGTTAACAGCGCATCTATGCAATTAGGCTGCATTTGTTTCAGAGGGATGGGATAGAAGGGATTACATGGATAACAGATATTTGTGCATCTGCCACTGTTATGCGGGCCCTAACTATCAGTCTCTTTACTAATCTTCTTGCTCCCCCCACCACACCGCAGAGAAGGCCACTGTCCACCCACCCACCAACGCCCGTCTGGGTCCCTGCGCCGCCCGTTCAGTGGTGCCCAGCCAACTCTTGCTCGGCCGCTCCAATCCAGCCAGCTCCGCCCATCCATGGCAAGGCCGCCAGTGCCCTTTCAGGCCTTGCTTTGCCGCACTCCATCTGGCCAACTAGCCTGGCCCCACCCATCTGTGCCGTCTGCCACCCAACTATGCCGCTTCTGCCAGCACTCGCCTATTGGCGCCTTGGCCGCCGTCACCCCGTACAGCCACTGCTTCGTTGCGCTCCCACTCATCCGTGCCATGGCTGCCAGCACACCATACAGCCCCTGCTCAGTTGTGCCTCCACCTGTCCATGCCCCGTTCAGCCCTTGCTCGACCACACCACCCACCCGACTCCCCCCGCCCAGTCAAACAAGGGTCAGCCGAGTCACGGCATGAGCGAGGACGAGCTCGACCGTCTTTTCCCAAGGGACAGGGTTGCCCCGCATATATGTGGAATGTTAGCTAGTGGGATGACTCCGTACCCCCTTGTTTCCCAACCAAACACCACGAAAACTAGGACCGCCCCATCCCATCCCACATTGCCTTGGAACCAAACACTACCTTATAGTAAACGATGCAACATGAAATCTATGTTGCTGTTCTGTATGTATGGACATGGGCACCATCAAATTACCCAAACACTAAGTTCCAACAGTCAATTCTAAGGGTAAGTCCGCTACAAATCAAGCACACAGTCATGCAATCATTGTAAGGTCTGCCGCAAGAATGCCAGTAACACATCCCTTCTAGCCTTTATTTGTACAACATAGGAAGCTTCTATCACACTACCAAAGATGCTAGAAAATGGGAGTAACTGCTGCTACTATGGTCTTTCCCTGCAGTTCCTAGTCCCCACCAAACCAAGCGGATATCAAACAAGGAAGAACATAAAGCAACCAAGGAGCAACAATCTAACAGCCTACAAACTCCCCCCTACGAACTCTAACTGATAGGATTAAGCCCAAGGGCATGAATTCTGCGGTGGCGTAACAATTAGACATACCATGTGGGGATACTTGTCCTGGTCAACGACGCGGGTGTTCTCCAGCTTGATGTTGAGGTACTGGTCAACCGAATGGAGCGTCCCGCGGATGGCCAGGTCGTTCTTGAGCTCCACTGTCACCTCCTTCCCCACGAGCTCCTTGAAGTAGGAGAAGAACAACTGGCACAACACAAGGAAGGGAGGCGCGTCAATCCAACTCAAGACCACCGCCACCCTAACAACAAACAACAAGGCGGGGGGCAACCAAAAAATTACCATCGTGCCTTGACAACTCTCGCTACTGCAGGCTCAGTCAGCTCAGTCGCCCCCTGCAAATCCGCAAACAGTATACAGCAAAATTAGCACCCAGATTCAGGGCGGGGGAGAAAGTTACTGAGCACAATACATGTAATGGCATGTAAATTGAGTCATCAGATCCCAACACCAATATCTTACCCTACAAGGGTTTGGGGAGCTCGGTTTCACAGAGGGTGAGGGGAGGGGAGGGAGGGAGGGAGGAGGGTACCTGGTGGGGTGCTCGTCGCCGGCGAAGCGCCCGACAAAAACCTAGCCAAGGGCGGCGGCGTTCGACCAGCCGTCGCCGCCAGGAAAGGAGGCGAGAGAGAGAGAGGGGGCACTGGGTGGGGGGATGCGAAAAGTCACGTGACTCGAGGGCCGCGGAGAGGAACTAAACGGGACGAACAAGTAGACGAGGCCGAAGCCGCCTCATGCAGGTTGACTGGCAAGCCCACCAGGCCCATGCCACCGCCGAGAGCACATGGGGGCCTGGAAACGGCCCAAAAGACAAGTGCATTTTCCCTAATCCTTTTACAATTTTTCTTCTATAAAAAAAGTATAGTTATATAATTTTGAGTATTATATATCACAAAGCGAGCCGAAATTCAAAATTTTACTCGGGGTGATTCTATTAGGGGTGTACATAAGGTGTCAGATGAACTTTCTTCTAGCTTTCTTCGAAACTAATAGACGCTCAATTCATAATAAAGAACCCCTAAATAAAGAAAATGAAAGCAGAATCCTCCCTGCTCATGGTTCAGAATATCATCATCCATGCCTTATCCCACACTCAAAACCTTAGCATCAACCTCCCTCTCACGTACATCTACTTATAATACCCGAAGCAGACAGCTACAGTTCCATCAAAAGCAGGTAGAGGTGTAATACAACTTGGGAATAGACGGGGTAGGTTTTTTAAGTTAAACTTTGAATGGCTTTTTTTTCCGATGGGAATTGAATAGTACGTGCATTGGTATGAAGTATGAACACGACCTGAATTTTCGGCACAATCTATTTACAACAAGTTTAGTTCACGATGCATGTGTCCATTCCTTCTCGCTGTCGTCTCGGCGAGCCTTTGTTCAATGTCAATACTACCAGGGGAAAAGTCTCGCCGTCTGTATATGCGCCCGGCAGAGCTATCTGGGCCGTCCATCATGATGGTGGGGCTCACGTCTTTTTTTTTCCCTCGCCGAATGTGGTCAGCCAGGTACTAGACGGGCAGGGGGGCATTTTCAGAACAGCTAGAATGATGTCCTTCGTACTCTGCCTGTTACCTTCCCAGGCAGCTCAGTTCTTGGCTTCCTCCTCCACTTCCCCTCCCCTTGATCTACTTAGTGGCGATTTGCTTGATGGAGCCGGCGAATCAAGGATCTGCAGGTGTTTCAGCATCACTTGATCTGTCCTCGAAGGTAATCTTGATCCATATCTTTTTTCTGCTAGTTTTGATTTGGATTTCGTCTGTGGTTTCGTTTGGTTTGGCAAGGGATTTTTTTTTGGGGGGGGGGTGGGTCTGTGTGTGTGGTGGGGCGGGGCTGCCTGCATGTGGGGTGCTGGCGGTCGCCATGGGACGCGGTAGGGTGTGCACGGAGGAGGACCGGCCGGAGGTCCGTGCACACCCTACCGCGCTCGCGGCGGGGTGGTGGCCGGGACGGCGTTTGGTGGTGGTGGATGCTGGAGCATATACTTGGGGTGGAAATGTCCCTCGGACTCTCGATATGTAATCCCTCTGCGGCTTTCCCTGCCTTCACATCCAAATCCGTTGGGTTTAGAAGGGGTTCTGAGGGAGGCAGGCAGGCCAGGCGGTGGGGATGGTCGTGCGGCGGCTTTAGGGTTTTGGAGGCGGTCGCGGCGGTTGGGCCAGGACGGGGCGGGGGCGTGAATGGCAGGAGCATGCCCTGGACGGCGGAGAGGGGCCGGGGCAGAATGATTCTATGCAGAGTCCAATTTTAGAGCATCTCCAAGAGATGTGCTAAACTTGTTTTGAAGTCTATTTTAGCGTTTAGGTAGTAAAAATGAAGCTCCAACAGGTATTGTATCCTGGTTTCTAAATTGGCCAGCAAGCTATCCCACCCTTTCCGGTGGCCAAAGAAAGTAAGCCTGGGTCGCTCGCCATTCTCTGATTCCTGCGCGCTCGAGCTCCCTTTCGGTGCATGCACGGTCCTCGTCCGCATGATTGGGAAACCTGATAGGCATGCAACATTGGTAGCCATGAAGTATGTCAATCGGTTGAGATTTTAGTCGCATATATGCCAATGTGGCAAGTTTAAATATTGAAAACCAAAAATTTTAGCTAGACTGTTGGAGTAACATATTTTTCTAAGGAGTTTTGATTTTACATAAGAGCTAAAATATAGAATTTAGCTATTGCTTTTAGAACAACTCTTGGAGATGCTCTTAACTTGTTTAATTAGTGTAGCAAAGGTTAACTGGCTCTTGATGTTGCATTCACTATGTTTAATTTATTTTTGGAGGTATTTTGTATAATTGCATTTTTCAAATAGAGCTACTAGTAGATGGTAGCAGTGTCCATGTTTATGTCCATAGCTTGACAGAAGCTGCTGGTTATCAATTAAGTGCGTCCTTAATTATTTGTGCTTAGAAGATGTAATGATCTATATTTACATGGTTACTACAAGGTTTCTCCTTACTCTCCTTTTGTTTTCAAATGATCAGGACCAGGGGGAGCCACTAGATCATGCTGTTGAACAACAACCAAAATCAGATGTTGGAGAAAGAGCATCATCTATGAAACTACGTTGCAGGAAAAAGATGCAAGAAGTTGGGACACCTAATCACACTGTATTGTAGCAATTCTGATACCTTCAAGGTGAAGAGCGCTGATCAACTGAAAGGTGCCTCGCTTCTGTGGGAAAAGAACAAACCTGCTCCTAACCCAACGCGATACAACTTGTCTTCATTTGCAATCACACTAAATGAGTTAACCCCAGGGCTGCAGGTATGGATTTACATGTGATTGGCACATAAGTGTTTCATAATCAAGCTTTTTTTCCTTAATAATTGCTTGGCCAATGCTGGATTCAGGAGAAACTTCCACCTACTGATTCACGGCTGAGACCAGACCAGCGCCACCTAGAGAACGGCGAATACGAGAAGGCGAATGCAGAGAAGTTGAGATTGGAACGACGGCAAAGAATGGTATCCTCTCTCGCTTCCTATGTCTCTCGCTTCCTACGTAAAATTTAGAACTGACCTAGAGGATCTTGCTGAATAATTTCGAATGAAGTTGAACCTTTCATAGATTACATCCCCTACATCCTGTTTAATCCTATTGCCTCATTGCAGTCAACGAAACTTCAAGACAATGGCTGGAAACCCCGGTGGTTTGAGCAGGACACCGAGGAAGGAACGTACCGCTACAAAGGTGGATACTGGGAAACAAGAGAGAAGGGCTGCTGGGATGGGTGCCTCGACATATTTGGGGAATTTGTGGAAACATGAGCACCCTGTTCTTGCAGCAGCAGAAGTTCAAGTCGCCAACATGCGGTAATGCCATTCAGTAACAATGGAGCACTGCCATTTCCAATGGAGCATCCTCTTGCTGAAGAAAAGGGAGGAGCCTTGTGCGAGAAGTAGAGCTTTGGCGAAGAAGCCATTGCCATCGTGGAGTGAATGGTATCATAGTATATGATTGGCCACTAAGAGGCATTGCCAGCGTGTTAGTATAGTATAGTTCCAATGCAAATAAGAATGCTGGTATTCATTCTTTTGTTCCTTGTCTTGAACATGGATCTGTTGTTGCCGAGTAGGCTGCCTGTTGTGGAAGAGATTTGCTTGCTCGGCTAGGCAAAATTCTGCCTGCCCATGTAATGTGGTTTTGCCAATTGGATTGCAGGCGGGACTGGGGACAAAAAAAAACCCTTCTGTAGAGAAGAGGCAGTAAACTTACATGATCCTGACATAATTTCAGCAAACAATTACTACATTCTTTCCTATCTCTGGTGGATATCCTTTTATCTTCAAAAATCAACAGCACAGATCTGGTCCTAGCAGAACTTGCTGTGGACATCCTTTTATCTTCAAAAATCAACAGCACAGATCTGGTCCTAGCAGAACTTGCTGCCATATTTCTGTTTTTTTTTAGTGAAAGATCTTTCCCTGCTATTATAGAAGGCATTAAACATATAATGACTAAAGACTCCAGAAACAAGTTGTGAACAGAGGGAAGCAGAAACACGACAGGCACTCAATCAGAACCAAAGCAAGTCATCATAACTCTTCACTTCAGTGAGACTGACAGTTCGTCACCCATCTAGAAAGCCACCCTTTGATTTTCAGAGAGTATTTTCTAACAGAAGCCCTCAGCAACAACTGCCATTTCTGCAAAAAGAAAAAAAAAATTGTTCAAGACTTTACAAGTCCAACAATATAGGTCTTAACGTTATGATACTAGCAAAACAGATTGTCAGTGAAAGGTCTTTTGCTTTCTTATAGAATGTAATAAAGCATATATCAGCTTAAAGACTCGAGAAACAGTTCAGGAACAGATTGAGAAGAAGTTCAGAACTGAGGAACACATGAGAAGGTCGATCAGAATTCAGGAAAAAAAAAAAAAATTAGGTTGGGACTATCCTCACCATGCACCCATGAGCAGTTGAGCACCCACCATGGATTCATGCTATTTGTCCATGCATAATCATCCAGCAAGCTGTGATTTTTTTGTTTCGAACTAATCCTCTTTAATTTATGCAGCAGTCCACCGTTGGATGATTATGAATGGACACGTGGCATGAATCCAGGATGGGTGCCCCCAGCCCTATTTTTTCCTGAATTCAGAACCAACGCAAGTCTTCATCCTTCCCTTGATTCTTTACTTCAGTGAGACAGACAGTTCGTCATCCATCCAGAAAGCGAGCCTTCGATTTCAGAGACTCGATTTCTAACAAAAGTCCTCAGCAACTATTGCCATTTCTGCAAGGCAAGAAAAGAAAAGGACCTTGAGCAGACAATCTTGGGAACTTGTTTTCTCTAGACATTTTATTTCTACAGTCCAAAGCACCCAGGTAAGGTGACAAGAGCCGAAAGAGATACCTTCAAGTTTGGCTTATTTACGGACACTCCCTGTCATTCATTTATTCATTCGTGTGTCTATGGCCTTGTTTAGTTCCATGCAACTTTCAATTGGAATTGCAAGTTTTTCCACTCTCTCTCCATCACATCAATTGTTTCCCGCGTGTAAATAGCATTAAATATAAATAAAAAAAATAACTAATTGCACAGTTTAGTTGTAAATCACGAGACGAATCTTTTGAGTCTAGTTGGGCCACGATTGGACAATATTTACCATAAACAAACGAAATGCTACAGGACTTTACAATCTCTCTCCTCTCACAAATTTGTTGCCGCATTAAAGAGTATTAAATATAAATAAAAAAATAACTAATTACATAGTTTTATTGTAAATCACGAGACGAATCTTTTGAGCCTAGTTGGGCCACGATTGGATAATATTTACCAAATAAAAACGAAGTGCTACAGGACTTTACAATCTCTCTCCTCAAAAAGTTTCGTGGAACTAAACAAGGCTTATTTCTTTGGTTGCATTGGATCTTGTTTCGTCCGTCATACGTCTTCACTGTTGTTCTCCACTGTTTTCAGTCAAGGCAAATCAGGTAACAGCGGTGCAGGATCCCGTGTTTCAGCCGTCGGCGACTGACGACCACTTTCCAAGTCTCCGTCAAGGTACGGTAGTGACCGACTTATTGGTGTCCAAGTCTCCGACGACTGACTCCGGTCGTCTCTAGGTCTCCGGTGGTTGCTAGAAAGATTACTATATCATGGCCTGAAAGTGCCGCAACTGAAAGCACCGCGCTTTCCCTACCTCCACGCGCTCGTCAAGAGTAGAAGTCTAGAAGAGATGGTAACTCCACGCCGCCGCCGAGCCTACGTGTACGCTTCCCACCTCCTCCTGCCTATGTTAGCCTACGGCCTCCTGCCGTGCGCGGCGGCGCAGTCCGGACCACCGGTGGACGAGGCGGAGCTGCTCCTCCAGATGATGATGCGGCGTGGGGTGACCCTCCCGTGCTCGCGGCATGGAACCGGAGCGCCGCCACCTCGACCGCGGGCGCGCACTGCCGCTGGCCATACGTGCGGTGCGACTTGGCCGGCCGCGTCAAGAGGCTCGCCCTTGCTGGCAATGGCATCAGGGGGCCTGTTCCAGACGCCATTGGCGGCCTCTCCAGCCTCGAACACCTCGACCTCTTCAATAACAGCATCAATGGCATGTTCCCAGCGGCGCTCTACCGCTGTGGCTCACTCCGGTACCTCAAACTCTCCTGGAACCACATCGGAGGGGAGCTCCCTGATGACATTGGCCACGGCCTCGCGGTGAAATTGACCACGCTGGATCTCAGTTCCAACAACTTCATTGGCAGCATTCCTGAGTCTCTGTCTCGGCTTGGGAACCTCAGGTATCTGGCACTGTGTGGCAACCGCCTCATGGGTGCTATCCCGGCAGAGCTTGGTGAGCTGACAAGCCTTCACACTTTGTGGCTGGGGATGAACCTGTTCGACCCAGGCGAGCTACCGGCATCGTTCAAGAACTTGACCCACCTAGTCAGTCTTGACGCAGAGAGCTGCAACCTCATAGGTGCCGTCCCGAGTTACCTCACAAAGATGCTGCAGTTGGAGGAAGTGTATCTCGGGAACAACTCATTGAAAGGAGCCATACCTCCGTGGATTTGGGGTCTCAGGAAGCTGGAGGTCTTGGATCTGCGCAACAACAACCTCACTCAGAACGTGGTGATTGATGGCTCTGCTGCCACTAGCTTGATTTATGTCGACTTGTCCCATAACAAACTTACTGGAACTATCCCGGAAGCCTTTGGAAGCTTGAAGAATCTCGAACAATTAATTCTCAACCGCAACAACTTCTCTGGTGAGATACCTATGAGCATCGGCCAATTGTCATCGTTGAGCTTGCTGTTTCTCAGCGACAATAACTTAGGCCTTGTTCGGTTGGAGTTGGATTTTTAACTTTTTCCACTCTCTCTCCATCACATCAATTTTCTACCCATATATATGGAGCATTAAATGTTAGTGAAAAAAATAACTAATTACACAGTTTAGTTGTAAATCACGAGACGAATCTTTTGAGCCTAGTTGGGCCACGATTGGACAATATTTACCAAATACAAACGAAATGCTACAGTTGCAAGTTTTTTGTAACCAGGCACCAACCGAACAAGGCCTTAACCGGTGAGATACCAGCAAACATTGGCCGATTGCCTTTGTTGCAAGAATTTAAACTGTTTAATAATCATCTTACAGGCACACTCCCACCAGAGCTCGGGAAGCACTCACCAGCCTTATCTCAGGTTTTGGTTGGTAACAACGATCTCACCGGTGAGATCCCAGAGTGGCTATGCACCGGAGGCCAACTCTATCACTTTAACGCTAGCAGCAACCGCTTCAATGGCTCCATCCCAGCAGGCCTCGCTCATTGTGCCCCTCTACAGGGACTGGACCTGAGCAGTAACCAGCTCTCCGGCGAGGTGCCAGAGGCTCTGTGGACAGTGATGCAGATTCATTACATGAACTTACGGAATAACCGGCTCACTGGGAGTCTTCCTGACACGATTTCCAGCAACCTTGCAGTGCTAGACATAGGGAACAACCAGTTTGTTGGTAGAATCCCATCGGTAGCTATTCGGCTCGTGTACTTCGTTGCCGACAATAATCACTTTTCTGGCCACATACCAGAGAATCTGGGCTATGGCATGCCACTGCTGAGGAGGCTGAACCTGGCCAATAACGAACTCTCCGGCAGGATCAGTTAAGCTGGACTGAGCCTACCCAGTGACCAAATAATTCGAGTGGAGTAAAGTTTAAATAGCATGAACATGTGTGCTTTCTTGAAGCTGGTGATAGCTTACAGTAATTGGGTAGCTGCTTGTCATTGATGCTTTTAAGGCAGAGTTTTGTAAAAAAGAAAAGTCTGGAATGCAAAATGTTATTATTAAAGCCGGAGTGTGTTTTGATTCCTATATATGTTAACGGTATATAATCACAACGTTGGAGACATATCTGACAGAATGTAAAGAGAACATTAAGGAGTCCAGGACCCCTAATCGAGGGAAGATTGAATATTGTATCCACAATGACAAAGAGGAAATCATCATTTGCATTGAAGTTACTACTACGTATACATAATATAAACGATGAAGCCACAAAAAAAAAAAAAAAAAAACCCACTGCTGTGCAGGTCAGCAACCAATTCATTCAAATCACGCTCCTTGAGTCTTTTGCTTTTGGCGGTATTGATGTGGACCATGGTACAAACTTCGCTTCCCCCTTCATTCCGATTCTGTTCAACGTTCCAATTTTAATCATCTGCTCACTATTTGATCAGATCAATTCAGTCAGTCTCAGTCTCCGGGGACAGCTGGAAAGCAACTCCAGGCCCTGACCTGACGGAATTCCGTTCTGCTCTCAAATTCCCAGCGAGTCAAGGACGGACCCAGCGCTATACACCTCCACTCAACGCTTGTGTTTCATGCTTGGGTGACCGACCACCGGCTATACATACCAGTTTCCAAGTCTCCGCCGGCGACTGACACCGGTGGTGGTTGGAAGGATTACTATATCATGGCGTGAAAACGAGCCAGCTGAAAGCACTGTACCCCTTTCCCTACCTCCACACTACATACATCAACAGAAAATGACACCGCGATCGCTTCGGCATCGGCGCCGAGCCTTCGTGTGCGCTTACCACGTCCTCCTGCTGCTGCCCATGCTAACCTACTGCCTTCTGCAGTGCGCGAAGGCGCAGTCCCAATCCCAACTGGTAGGCGACGCGGAGCTGCTCCTCCGCCTGAAGCGCGCGTGGGGCGACCCACCCATGCTCGGGTCGTGCTATGCTCCGATCTGGTCGGACCCCAGCACTTCTCCGACCCGGTGCCGTACGGCCGCACTTCCGTACGATTGTTTGGTCCAGCGGCCCACGTCCGGGCCTCGCACCTGTGCCTTTTCAGCCCAATATGCGATTATTTGGTCCAATGGCCCATGTTCGGGCCTCGCAGCTGTGCCTTTTCAACCCAATGTTCCGCTCGTGTCCTACGTTCGCGTCGTGCTTCCTGCGGATCTCGTTCGTGTCGCGCTTGCCACTCAAAGGATCGAATTCCTCTTGTACCGGATAAATGAGAAGCCACGTGAATGAGGAAAAAGAACATGGATGCCTCATAATTTTTTTTAAAAAAAATAGTCCATGAGAGGACACGAACACAAGTCATTTTTTTATTTCCATCAATCAATCATTGAAGCCCTAGTGAATGATGTAACACTATTCTCAAATTGATAAAGTGTTCCCTAAAAAAAAGATATAAGTCCACATCACTTGATGGTTCCACAACTATATAGTTGTGAAAAATTTATCATTAAATACAATAGACTATTTTATAAGAAATAAAAAGGCAAAACATGAACATGTAAAATAAATTAACTAATAGAAAAAGTAATAGAAAAGTAGAGAAATAAAATTGGATAGAAATTAATATGACATATATAGAAAATTAAAATAAATGAATAACTATATAAGATACACCATAGATCATCTCGTAAGTACTAAACGTAAAATTGCAAAATACATCACAACGTAAGTTAATTAACAGAGAAAGACAATGAAAATTAGGAAAATAAAAATAGTAGCAAGTGATAATACATATATAGAAAAATAAAACAAGTGAATAACCGTATAAGATACACCATAGAGCATCGATAAGAATATGCGAAAAGACTCAACTAACCATAAAATATTTTATTTATACTACATGAACATTTGAAAATACATCAAGAACATTATTCGTATATTGCGCGAATATCACATTCAGCTCATATATCATAAAAAGATAAAATAAGACACCAACATAAAAATAAAATAATTAATAGAGTAAAATAATATAGACAAACACAAAGAATGATATATAAATAATACAAAGCATCTCATGAACATTCTAAAATAATAGAACATCACATATATAATACATGAATATCACTAAATACATCTAGAACATCATCATAATAATAATAACAATAATAATAAAAATAATAATAATAACACAACACAATAAAAAAATATATAATAAAGGAGAGACATCACAAGAATTATATTTGAACAACAAAAAATATACATAAAATGATAAGATAAAAAATAAAAAATAACAAAAATAGAAAACACTCATATAACATCATTACTAAATGATAAATATATAGAAAAATAAAATAAAGATCGAAAGAGAAAATTTAAAACAAAGATAAGATAAAATAAAAATAAAAATATGGAAAACTAAAAAAGAAAAGAAAAAGAATAAAACTTATACTATGTCTCGATGATTTGCATTTACATGGATTTTAAATTGTTGTTTGTGAGTTAAATCTGGTTTTGATGGATTGTAAAGTTTTTAGAATTTGAGTCGTAATAGAATTTTGTTATGATGCCTTATTGTTTGATAATTAAATTTTATTTATTATGAAGCATTAAAAATTTATCATGAAATTTTTATTTGGTGAATAATAATGATAAACTATATAACATATACTCATACACTAGAAACATCAGAAAATAAGCTGGGAACATCGAAATAAAGACTGGGAACATTAAGACATTTTTTTATGAATATTGGCTGCCATATGCACTGGGGGCATCGAAAATCAAGAAATTAAGAACATAGAAATAAAGGTAAGAAACATCAATACAGACATGGTGAAACATTAAATATCTTTATAAAAACATATTCATAATTTAACTGGCTCTGAATAAGATAAAATTCTTGATGGTGTATGACAAGCATGTGTTTGCTAAAATTTTAAGGACATAAAAACATTCTCATTAAAAAATACATCCTATGGATAGTATCATAAGTTAAAATTATCTTTACAATATGAAAATTGTAAAGATAAACTAGTATTACAATATAAACTAGAAACATCTCCATTCTCTTAAATGAATATTAAAAATACAAAATCATCACACATCTGTTATGTACTACTTGAATATCATACCTACTTGAGAAACAGAAAACATTGGGTTAAGAACATCCTTCTTAAGAACACTCTTATAAATGTTAATTTTATCTGACCAAATTTAAAATCATTAGAATCATTAGAAAATAAAAACAAAGACATTAAGAATATTCTTATGAACTTATATAACATAAAAGAACATTCAGAACATGACATTTGTGTGTGGTTAAATTGAAGTCTCAGGATGAAACATAATGAGAGTAATAAAGAGAAAAGAAAAAAAGTTAGGCGTTGTGTTTAATAGAGTAAGGTATATAGAAAATCACAACATACATCATAAAATATAGAATGTATATCTTGTATGAACATAATATTTATGAACATAATATTTATGAAAATTTTAAATATAAAAAGAAATTAAACACAAAAAAGATTAAGTAAGATAAAATAGAAAAGTAAAAAAAAAAAGTTAAAAATAGAAAATAAACTGAAGAAAGGAAATAAAAAATAATATTAAAAGAAAACAAAATAAAAAAATAAAAGGATAATAAAAATATAAAAATGAAGAATAATAAAAACCATAAGAAAAGAAATAAGAATAAAAATGAAGCAGGAAAGGAAAAAAAAGAGAAATAAAAATGAAACAAGATTCCATACGGATATATTTGGATAAAATAATTATTAATAAATATTTATCTTATGAAGATAATATATCGTAGAACATTACTAAGTACACCATAGAATATCACTTTATACACCATAGAACATCGCTAAAATATATAATAGAACATCGCATATATATTATGTATATGACAAGAATCGAACATAAGATCTGTTGGTCTAAAGGTGTTAGACTCACCACTACATCATATCGTATATATTTTTGTGATAGTTACGAAATATATTATACAATATAAAGTAGAAAAAAAATATTCAACTATCACAAGAATAATATTTTATACTAAAAATACTACAAGATATTTCATGAAACATCAGAAAGAAAGTTAAGTAACAAAAAACAAATAAAAAAGTAGAAGACAAAAAAAAAAAAAACTCATGTATAGAAAAAAAATTAAAATATAAATATAAAATAAATAATGAAGTAAAAAAACTAAATAATAATAATAAATATGTAAGTAGAAGAAATAATATAATACAGAAATAAAGATATTTTATGTGTACATTTCTACCAAATATAAAAATAAATATGTAGAGGGAGTACATAAAAATAAATAAATAAATAAATAAAAATATAATATAAATAAAAATAATAAAATTGATAGCAAAGCACAAGGAAAAAACATCATCGAATGTCACATATAAATTACGTGAACATCACTAAATACCTCATAGAACATCATAAGTATACTAAGTGAACATCACAAAAATATCATAGAACATCACATGTATGCTACGAGGACATCGGATACATATTATGTGTACATTTTCAAAAAAACACGTAGAACATTACATACATACAATGTGAATTCTAAAACAATATTCCAAAACATATATGTTTTGGAACATAATATTATACACAAAAATTAGATAAAATTTTATGTACGTACATTTATATCATAAAGGTAAAATTGTTTTTTTTGTTGAGTGCGGCGATGTTCCAAGACCATGATCGAATATTCTGTCTTTACAAAACAAATATTCTATCATCATAAAACAAATACTCTATGTTAAGGAGAAGCATAAGTTCATATTTAGGACAAAAAAAGACATGTTCATGTGAGTGGTATTATAATATCTAAAAAATAGAAAAAATAAATGATAAAATCTATAAAATATATAGAAATAACATAATATATCAAAATAGAATTAATAAAAGGTAGAACAAGGCATAAAGGGAAATAAAAAATAATAGAATAGCAAAAAAAATATAAAAATAAAAAAAATAAAAAGAACACCATGCCAATATTACTTGAATAACCTAAAATATATCATAAAATATCTTACAGTGTATTATATACATATTTAAAGATGCTACTCAAACATCTTATTTATGTTATATGAATATCACAAAATATAACATAGAATATCACATATATACTATCTAAACAACATAAAATATATCATAAAAATTTTATAAAGTATATCACATAATATCACATATATACTATATGAACATCATAAACTATAAAATAATTAATTGTGGAAAAAATAAATTCAACAAAATATAAAAATAAAAAATAATAATAAAAAACAACATGAAATGAAAATAGTAAAAAATAACTTCATACTACGTATAAATAAAAACATACTATTTAAGTCTAAGAGAAAATCTTTCATCCGCACAAAAATAACATGTTAAAACTTGAAAAAATATAAAAAATTATATAGACATTATAAAATATTAGAATATATACCATGTGTACATCATAGAACATGACATGTATACTACGCGAACATCACAAAATACATCATAGAACATCAAATGTATACCACCTGAACATAAAAAATATCATAATATATAACATTTATAACACGTGCACATCACCAAAAAAATCTATAAAAAAGCATAAAAAGCAAAAACACATAACATAGAGAAAATAATAAAAACATCACATGAATACTGTAGAACATCATATGTAAACTAAACAAGCATCACTTATAATATATAATAGAAAATTACTAAATATATTATAGAACATCATAAACATCATAGAACATTATATGTATACTATATGAACTCTATATGTATACTACGTAAATAACACAAAAATATCATAGAATAAATAAAATAATGAATAAAGGATAAATTATAAAATTATTAAAAAATTAATTAGAGTAAAATAAGAAAAGAAAAAATACATATGTATATTACATGATATGTATATTACATGAACATCACATATATAATAAAATATTAAAAAATTAGTATAGTAACTAAGCATAGTCAAATAAAAAAAAAAAAGACTACCGAACATGACAAAGACATTATAGAACATCACATTAAGACTACACGAATATAACATTAACACTACACAAACACTGCAGAGAAAAAAACATAGAACATATATGTATACTACATAAACATATATATATATATATCATGAAATATATATAAAAATAATATTAGTGAAATCTAAAAAATAATAATTATGATCAAATAATAAGAAGAAAAAACACTACCGAACATCACAAAACTGTAGAACATTATATTAACAATACATGAACATAAACAAATATAGCATATAACATCATTTGTATAATACATGGATGTCACAAATATAATAAAATGTAGAGAATAATTAAATTAGTAAAAAACTACGAACATCACATAAATATCCTAGAACATCAATGTATCATGTATGTATATCGAATATCTAAAATACATTATAGAACGTCATATTTCTACTCATGAACATAAAAAATACATCATAGAACTTCACATATGTACTACGTGAACATGACATGAAATATAAAAAAAATTAATTAATTAGAGTCAAATAGCATAGCAGAAAATATGCAAAATAAAAACAAAAAATAAAAAAATCTATAGGAAACATAAACAACAAAAGATAAAAGTATATAGATGAAAAGAAAAAATATGAAAAATGATATAAAAAATAATTAATTAGGTAAAAATAAATAAATATGAATTCTATAGAGATAAGAATAAAAAATAAAAAAGACAAATCAATGCCACATAATAAAAAGGAAACATAAAATAATTGAATGAAAGGAAAAAAAGAAAATAAAACCACAAAAAAGAAAAAAATAAAAAAATATAGAGAAGAAGAATTAAAGAACATAGGAAAAAAAAAAAAGAAAGAGAAAGGGAAAAGGAAAGGGAAAAAAAAAAGAAATAGAAAAAAAAGAAAACAAAAAAAAAAAAGAGAAACTCATGTACAGACATAATGGAAGAAAGAAAAAATAAAAAGAAACTAAAAATAACTGAATGATAAATAATAGAATGGAAAAAAAGAAAAAAGAGGAAGAAAACAATAAAATAGAATATAAAAAGAAACATCATCAAATACGTACGTACTTGGTGACGATACACTGGTGACGTAAAAAAATAAAGGATAACAAGAATAATATCTAATACAATAAATAATAAAAAATAAAAATAAGAATATGAAAGAAAGAAAATAAAAGAGAAAAAAGAAAAAAGAAAAGAAAAAAACCGTAGGTAACGCGTACCTATTCGATTCCGCGAGTCGAAGTCGGCATAGGAGTCATCACGATTGGAATCGAAGCGTGACGAGGTGGGCTCGCTCGTCACTTTAAATTGGGCCATACGCGCTGGGCCACTGGATCAAAATAATTGAATCACCGGAAAGTTTAGGGGGGGTCGGACAGGTGCGGCGGTCCGACTGGTCGGCAGGGAAGATTCCCGCCCGTGCTCGCGGCATGGAATTGGAGCGCCGCCACCTCGGCCGTGGGCGCGCACTGCCGCTGGCCATACGTGGGCTGTGATGTGGCCGGCCATGTCAAGTGGCTCTCCCTCTCCAGCATTGACATCACGGGTCATGCCCCTGATGCGGTCGGCGGCCTCTCCAACCTCGCACACCTTGACCTCTCTGGCAATAACATTGTTGGCACCTTTCGGATGGCGCTCTATCACTGTGGCTCACTCCGGTTCCTTGACCTGTTTAGGAACCACATCGGTGGAGAGCTTCCTGATGACATCGGCCACGGCATCGGGTCAAATCTGAGGACGCTGAATCTCTGGTCCAATGAGTTCAGTGGCAGCATCCCAGCTTCTTTGTCTAGGCTTCGAAACCTCCGTCACCTAGCCTTGAGCATGTAACACCTCTGGTGTTACTACAACTAAAACCTGCCATGTCATTATATACACTGCAACGCATTCATCATTAGAGAACTATAGCATGTGATAACTAAAATAAGTTTATGATTCTAGGTTGTTTGAGCTTTGGTAAAGTTGTTTAAGTGTATGTGATCACCTCTATTCAAAAACCTAGATACAAAATAGGGTTATAAAATTTCCAATTAAAACAAACCTTGGTGTGATCAAATGCTTGGCTAACATGATCTCCAAATGCTAATCATTTTTTCTAATCTCCTAATAGTAAAGAAAGAATCAAAGTTTGAATTTGGAATCCTTGTCCTTCTCTTAACCCTTGTAGTTAGGTGTAGGGTGATGATTATCACTTTCAACTTTGAGTAGCTAACCATAATTAATTTTATTAATAAAATTGGCCAAACTTTGGTACAATTTGAAAGTATGAGTTTCATACTTGCACTATTGGTTGGATCCCAAACTCACATCATCAGCCCTAAATAGTTGCACAAAATTTGAATCGGCAAAACCCCGATTTCAAAGTCCCTTTTTACCCCTTTTTGTGCAATTCAAAAATTATTCAAAATTTGAGGTTTGTCCAAAAAGAAAAGTTGTAGATCTTGATGAGAGAAACAACTTTGGTATTCAAAGTTTTTTAAGTTTCTATTTAAAATTCAAAGTAATTTTGAAAACTAGTTTCTAGGGTTTTTGTCCCTTTTTAAAATTTCAATGCAATTCAAAATCTATTTATTTTTAGAAAAAACTTCTTAAATAAAAGTTGTAGAGCTTGAAAAGTTGAGCAACTTTCATTTTTGGATATTTTCAACTTCTATTCAAATTTTGAAAGTAATTTAAAAGATTTAAAAATCAGTTCAAAAAATCAGAAATGGGAAGGGGGAGGAACAATGCAAGCAGGCAGGCAGCCTAGCTCGCCGACGGCCGCCGCCCCTGGACGCCGTGATCCTTCATCGTCGCCACGTCCTAGGCCACGCGTCGAGTCCGCCGCTTTGTGGTGTCGCCATACCGTGCATCGCAATCGACTATAAAGCCCCGAGCCGCCGCCGCCGCGTTCTTTTCTTCCTGCTCGCCGTCGATCGCCGCTCCCTCACCGCGAAATCCTCACGCCACCATCTATTGCCGTCCCCAATTCCTCAACCATAGCTCCGCCGCCCCCTTGCGCGTCCGCTGACCCCCTCAGCATGGCCTGAAACCATAGGAAGCGTCGCAGCGCCGTCGTCTCCTTCCTCTCCGCCAAACATCGCTGCCGTAAGCTCTCACCAGTGGCCAGCGTTCCCCCGAGCATTTCAAGCACAACCAACTACATCTACAGCTTCGCCTAGCTCCACTGATCGTCATCGGCCCCTTGTTTTGTGCAGTGCATCAACAGTCATGCCGGAACGCCGACGAGCTTCGCAGCCCTCGCCGCCGCAGACAACATCACCGTCGTTAACCCAGCTCCGCTCATCCTCCAGCCCCTGCTCCCTTGTTTTGACATCTTGTGTAACACCTCAGGTGTTAATCATGAGTTAGGCAATGAGTTTGGACCTAACCAAGCGATGTCAAATGATGAGAAAGCATTGAGGTGAATCTTGAAAAAAAAAGAAGAGAGAGAAAGGACACGATTTAAATTTTTTGGAAGACAAAAGATAAAGCTTGTGTGCTTTAGGTTAAACATGTCTCTATTATATACATCATCTCAATATTGAGTTATCTTGATCATTGGAAAAGTTTCATGGAGTTTGGAATTCAATAGCCACATGGAACATTGAGTTATATTCTTGCTTGAATTGCTTTATTAAGTGAATATGAGATGAGTTGTCAACCAAGTCTTGCAACCTTGCTCAAAAAACTCTATTTGAGCTTAGGAACAAAAGTCATGAAGGGTTCATGTTGAGCAAATGCCAAGAAAATGCCTAAATTGGCCTAAAACCCTAGTTTAAGCTTTATCGCGATGCCACTTTGCTCAAATTAGAACCTAGTCTTCCGATCATATCCTGGGGTTGGACCCTTAATAAGAGTTGAAGTTTAAGTTATGTACAACAAACTTTCTTTAAGGTCCTACTTATGAATCAGCTTGTAACTAAGTCAAAAAGAAGCTCCAATATCGAATCTGCTGCTGTTTTTAGGACTTAGAATTATTCTAAGTCTGGAAACCGAGTTTCCAAGGTCATTAAGTTGGCAAGCCGCGTTCTCGTGATTTTGTTAAGCAACTTGACTTGATCTGAAAATAGAAGTTGAAGATTATGCTTTGTAAAAGAGCATGCCAAAAGTTGGGCTCAATTGGATCAAGTATGGGCTGTCAATTTTGAAGATCATATGAGTCGCAGCTTAATCCCGTTTTAACACTGACACTGTCAAGTTAGGGGATAATTACCTGCTGATCCTGAGCTGTTATGACCAAGCACCCTTAATAAAAGTTGGAGATGGGCCAGAGGTCGACAAAAGTTGTTTAAGAGCCATGACTTGGTTCTATCTAGAAAAGGTCAAAAATTGGTCCACAAATTCCATTCCACGTTGCCCCGAAGTCGCTCGATGAAATGCCTCAACGGCTGACACGTGCAGTCCACGCGTTCGCCACGGCCGACGCCGCGCGTCTCGCCTTTGCCACGCCACCCCGCACCTTGCAGCTTCGATGGAGAGGTGTTCAAGCGCCTTCTCGACCTCTTCCACCTTTTCCACCTCCCTGCTCGCTCTCTCTCACCCTCTGGTCGCGAGAACGGACACGAGCGTGCACTTGTCCACCATTGATGGCCGGGCCAAGCTCCATGGCTGCAGCCCCCTCGCTGCTCTATGTCTCCTCCGCCTGAGCTACCATCGCCACCATCTTCGCCGCACCGTATCGCACCTTCGCCGCCTCTTTTTCCCTATTTTTGCCGCTGCCGGAGTGCCACCGTCGGCGCAGCCCGCCATGTCGCGGTCTGTTGCTGTGACCGCGCGGCTACGGGCCACCTCTGGCGAGGGCAAGGTCTCCTGCAGGTGCGGGCGGGCCCAGGAGGTCGCTCCGCCCCTCCCACAGTCGCCGGCGAGCCCGTTGGCCGGCCGGAACCGTCGCCGTCGCCCCTGCGCTGTTATGTACGAGAAGAAGCAAGAGAAGGACCTCGCACGCCAATTTGAAGAAGTTCAGGGTGTTTTCTGCGAATCTCGTGACTCTAGTGAATAGTGGTAAACAGTGCCATTTCTCTTTTTCTTTTTCAGATTATGTGCTGAAACTTTGGAAATTCATGTAAAATCATAGAAAAATCTAAAAGTTAGCAAATGAGGACTTTTTGAAATCCTTGTGAGTAGCTCTATGTAGGGGTATCATAATATTACATGTTTTAGTTTAAAGTTTTTACAGCATAATTAGATTTGTGTTAATTAGGGTTTAAGTTTGGGAAAATCATAGCTGTTACTGTAGTACTCAAAATGATGTGAAAATTTTATA
Organism: Chrysopogon serrulatus; assembly: GCA_015844335.1. Taxonomy (NCBI): domain Eukaryota; kingdom Viridiplantae; phylum Streptophyta; class Magnoliopsida; order Poales; family Poaceae; genus Chrysopogon; species Chrysopogon serrulatus. Next base: position 35,327 of record JADLZL010006359.1, read on the forward strand.
GTAGTCCGTTCCTGTAATGCTTGTGCTATGGTTAAAATTTCATGAATTATGGAGCATATTTTACTGAGTTATTTAGATATCTTGTTTAAAGCCTAGCAAGTAGCTTTAATTAATTTATAATTGAAATAAAAATGAAAAAATAGAAAATATTGTTCCTTTACCCTTGTAGGATGTTATAATAACCCAAGGACACTTAACATGGTCATATGTTGTAGAAAATGTTGAGTTTTGCATTTAATTTACTTTCACATGCTTGTCGGTAATTAACATTTATCTTTTTCGTGATAATTAATTTATAAAACTTGAGCATGTGATATTTCTACATTAGTCATGATTCAATATTACCTTTCACCTATAAAAATATCAAGTCCAAACTAGATATTTGAAATATCACCTAAAAAAAATAATATATATAGCCTTTATATATAAGATAATGAAATGCTTAAGTAGATAATGAGTAGATACAAGATTCTTGTGATGTTTTGCTATGTTTGCTTTAAGTTAAGTATTGTATGATCATGTAATGATAGTTGGAGCTATTTAAGTAGCTCGTACATATGTGCTTTTGGATGGAAATCAAGGGAGGAAACTTGTTTTGCTTATGTACTGAAAGTGGCTGCATGTGCAGTTTCTATTGTGATGATTGATTCACAGTGTTAATGATATTTTCTAAGATAATGTTGAATACCAAAGTTATAGATAACTTTGTTATCTAGCTTGTCCTAGAATTTCATGATTTTAGGATGCATAGTTTATGAGATATAGATTTTACAAAAGCCCTGTCAGAATCTGCCCAAGTCTAGACGTAATTGTTTCTTCCTACTATTTGACTTAATTAATGTTTGATTCAGCTCTAGGTAATAATAGGAAAGTTGTAGATAATTTTCTAAGCTTTCCATAAAGTCTAGAATCACTTCTTTTGGATGTATATAACTCTAGATATAGTTGAAACAAGAGCTTACTATGCTGCTGTCCAAATTCCGTGTTTGTGCTTAGGTTCACCTTGTGTGCCTTATAAATATATTGATCATGAATTGCATTCTTTATATTCATACATATGCATCATTGCATGTTATTTAGGTACGTTAGATAAACGATACAAGAAGTGAAGGATGGGATGTTGGAGCTAACTGAAATATGGTGTAACGATAACCAAGTCCAACAATTAAAGATGGTGGTTGATCCTATCCCGAAAGATGAAGCTAACTAACTGACATTGTGCTTCAAACCCAGGCAAGCCCCGGAGCATGACCCACTCTCTCAGTTTTATAAATGCTTTACTACACCTTAAGTCTAGTGTAATGTGCATTACATAAATAGAAGTTGGGTGAAACCGTTGTTGCATAATTTCCTTGATCTACAGCTATCTCCAGATATTATCCAACTAGTATGTGTAGGACGTTCTCCTAAAATGCTTAGCCATACTTAGACCGATAGAAGTCGGGTGATTTTCCTGTCTCCCGCGAGATATAGGATGGATACTTGTTACTAGGGATATATATGTTATCCTGGATCATCAGAATGGAAATAATTGGAGACTGGACGGAAGTTGATGTCTTCCGTCTGTGTCGATTAAGGACCGAGCCGTATTCTGAATCTAGGTGTGAGATTGAACGTACCTTCACATAACCGCCGAATAACTCATTTCGATGGTGAAACTGGTTAGCTTATTCGAGATAGTTCTTGAACCGCTAAATGCATTGCTGGGACGAACGGAGGGAAAGGGTACTGGTCAAGACCCTGCATGACTACGGGCTACGGGCTGAACGGGCATGACTTGTGAGACGCAGTACCATGAGCTTTGCATAGCGTGATCAAGCCTATCTTTTGAATAAAGCGAGCAGTGACTTGAGCAGGCTTTGGTCCGGCTTGCGAGAGTGTGTGATACGGGCTTTACCCAGCTGGTGTAATCGATTTGAATCGCCGTCTCTCCCGGATAGTGAGAAACTCATACCTGACCACAGAGACGTAGTTAAGAAATGATAACTAAATGTTGAGATTGGACGAATTATACATGATACCTCAATTATTAGAATTGTTTGGCATAGAGGTAAGAAAAAGAGCATAGTCAATATAAAAGTAGTTCTAAATAACTAAAGTATATTTAGCTATTAACAAGTGAAATAAGGATCAAGTTTAGTAAGCAGTTTCCACAAATATTGCTAGCCGACAACCTCCCATTTATACTTGTCATGCACCTTGGAGCCTTTATCTTTTTCTATCGGGTAAGTCTTGCGGAGTACAATTGAGTACTCAGGGTTTTACCCATCGTTGCAGGTGACATGTTTTATGAAGGTTACTGTATTACGTGCTATAATCCTGTGGAGGATGTTGACGAGTAAAGGCCATCGGGCTTGGCTGTATCTATAATTCTATCACCATGCTTGTAAAGGAGGCTTGAATAAAACTGGTGATGTCAAACAGTTTGTTATTTGGTATTTGCAAACATAATACATGCGCGTTGTAGTATTTTGGAACCGGTTTGTATTACCACATATAACCAGGGTGTAATATATTTTATGTTCCGCTGAATTCTTTGTATGCTAATGAATGATGTACCTTAATCATGATCCTAGTTGTAAGTTGATTTACCGAGGTCCTTCGTGACACTCGGCGGACTACCGAATTTGTTCGAGAGGCGGTGTATGCATGTCAACGTTATTAACGGGGACAGTTACACTTAATCCCGGATGGATTGGTCGGTTCTGTCACATCTTAGTGAGCTCCTGAAGCTTGTCGAGGTGTTGGTTGCGCTTGTGTCGCCGTAGTTTGGCCGGAACGGCGTCTCCCGAATGAGCTCCGCCGTGCCGCCGCTGTCGTGCTCGCCGCCGCGTGTATCCAGTATCGCTCCGAGTCGCATTCGTGTCGTATCGTGCTCGCGTTGAGTTGCTGATCGTGTTGGTGTGCTCGGTTTCGCCGGAAGTGCTCCGGTGAGCCCAGCCGTCGTGAGCCACGCGCCGCCGCCTGCTGTGGTCATCGCCGTGCCTGCTCTGGTGCGAGGTAGGCGGCGAGTAGTAGCTCGATAGGTCCGCCGTGATGTGCTGAGTCCGTTGGTGTAGTCCTCGTTGCCAAGCAACCTCGCCGACGGCGAAGCACCGCCGTCGCCTCGGCCAACGCCACCGCCTGTTCTGCGCTGGGCTGTGCTGGGCCGATTGGGCCGCACAGTGGCCCAACAGAAGGGAAGAAACATTTTTCTTTTTCCAAATTGATTTTCCAAGGCTAATTTTCATAATTTTGTAATAAAATATTGAGGGCTGACAAAAATAAACTACAAATTACTCTGTGCTCACTAAATTATGCTCTATTTAATAAAAATATTGGTTGTATGTGTTTAGTATAGTTTCTGAAAACTAAAAAAATACACCTTTAATTGTTAATCTTAATGATTCATGATTTTTGCTGTTAATTATGTGTCTCCAAAAATCATGAAAAATTTAGGATTAACCTTAATTAGGTAAAATCTACCTCCATTAAAATTTGTAGCTCATTTGGACAAAGTTTAATTAAAGTTTATTTTCTACCTTAATTAATAAAGGCTTAATTAACCTTTTTCATTAAGTCTTTATTAATTAGTCTTATTTAATAACTATAAAAATGGTTAATAAACTTGATTAATGATTTTAATCACTTTAGTATTGATTGACTTTGGGATTGATTGACGACCCTGGGTCATTAACCCTAATGACTCTCGGCTCTGCGTCAATTGTCTGCGTAACGAGTCCAACGTCGTTGCGACTTGTCAGGAGAGTCATGGGGACTCTCACTGGCAAGACCATCACCCTTGTGAGTGGTGGCATGCAGATCTTCGTAGTTAAGCTTCCGTTGTCGTTAGTCCCGAGTAGGGGTATACAGATCTTCGCCACTTCCTGATAGCAGTCCATCGGGATGGCTTGATGCAGATCTTTTTTAAGACCCTGTCACCACCACTAAGGAAGGGGAGTTGTATTATGTCGTTTAGTTTCCGATGCATCTCTGTTGCATGTTCATGTTATATTTTATGCATCTCATGATCATATGTTACTATCGTGTAGTCGAGGGGTTCGAAGAAGGTGCTGTCGATCCGACCCCTGTCGTGGTGGAAGTTAACTAGTTTGGAGGAGTGAACTCCGATCCTGTTGCTTCCTCGTTGGGACCCGAGTTTTTTGTCGACCCAGACAAGCCCCGGATGCATTTAAACCCTTCCTTGTGATTTACAAAGCTTTAATAACTTTATGCTTACATGATGATGCACTAGGTGAATAGGAGTTGAGTGATATCCTATGTTGATACATTTGTCTTTCCTTGATGTTGATATATCATCCATGATACCTGTTTTATTTTCAAATACTTAGTACTGCTTAGTCTATGCTTAATGAGATAGGCTTTCAAAGTAAATATTTCAATGATGATAATGATCGATGGCTCTGATGTTATGGAAAGAAAGGAATGAAACTGAGGTGGAAGCCGATTAGGATGCCTAGTTGTGCTTGTCCGTTGGAGTCGGTAAAGGACCGTCCGTTGTTGGCTCTTGGATCAATTTGTTAGTACTAATCACATGCTCTAGTGGTAAGCTCCGCTGGGCCGATCTATGGCGAGAACGGACAACCGCGTACTGGAAGTGGAGAGATGGCGGGAGTAGCTTGTACCCACCCTGCGGGTAAATCGTCCATGACGGCGTAGGGCAGTAGTGTACTGTGCTCTTGGGTGACATGGACCCGGTCTAGTCATAGAGACTCCGAGTGTTGGATTGACATATGGGGGTTAGAGTCCTGCATGTGTCGTGTGGTTAGGAATCCCCAGCTGGGTACAAAAGCGGTTCAAATCGTCGCTGCTTCGTGGTAAAGGAAGCTTGATCCTAGCACCATCATCGTAGTAACAATGGAAGTGGAATGGAATGATGGTTCATAAATGGTTATATGCTTGATAAGTGTTTGCTATAGACTAGGATCATCCAAAAAGTAGGAATGACAAATAATGATGATTAAAATGATGCAACTAAGTTTTTTCGCAAAAGGAGTCCTTGAGTTGATAAGCGTTACCTTGATACTTATTGTCTAGCATTCCTGAGTCTTCACCCCTTTTATCGTCGGGTAAGTCTTGCAGAGTACTTTTGGTACTAAGGGTTTGTTCTACCCCTGTTGCAGGTGAGCCGCATGAGCAAGTGTGCTATGGCCCTTGCTGCATGACGGTCGTTGATGTGTCTGATGATGAGGAATAGGTTGTGTGGCCTTTGGGCAAGGCACTTTTGTTGATTGGTTTGTAATATGTTACTTAATGGTACTCCTCTGGTTTGTATTAACTTAAGCACTGGTTTGTATAAGTTTGAAAAACAACTGATGTAAATTATGGTTATGTAAGTCTTCCGCTACTTTGTTGTGTTTTGTATAAAACTGTTGTAATACTGCAATGTCTCTGTGAGAATGCGATCTTGGTTGTTCATGATTTCATCGGGGTTTCATCCGACAGGACAGTTTTAAGTTATGTGGTACACAACCATAGCCATTGGAGGTCCTTGGGGCAACGACAGGTGTTTATGGACCATATAATTTAGAAGGTTCTGCCACAGAGCATCAACAACCACACAGGTGCTATCCCAGCAGAGCTTGGCAAGCTAACAAGCCTTCAGAATCTGTGGCTTGGAGAGAACCTATTCCACCCAGGCGAGCTACCAGCATCATTTGAGAACCTGACCCGCCTAGTAAGCCTTGATGCAGAGAGGTGTAGCCTTGTAGGTGCCTTCCCAAGTTACCTGACAAAGATGATGCAGTTAGAAGAACTGTATCTCGGGAACAACTCATTGACGGGAACTATACCTCCAGGGATCTAGGATCTAAAGAAGATGCAGTTCTTGGAGGTACAGAGCAACAACCTCAGTGGCAACATGGTGGTTGATGGCTTTGCTGCCATCAGCTTGACAACAATCGATTTGTCATATAACAAGCTAACTGGAACCATCCTAGAACTCTTCGGTGGCTTGATAAACCTCACAAATTTGTGTTTATTAAACCTCATAAATTTGTGTCTATCCGTAAATAGCTTCTATGATGAGATACCCACGAGCATCGGCCAATTGCCATCATTGATGGAATTGTACCTCGACAACAATAACTTAACCGGTGAAATACCAATGAGCATCAGCCGATTGCCTTCGTTGACAGAGTTGGTGTTGTCTAGTAACCATCTTACCAGCACACTCCCACCAGAGCTCGGTAAGCACTCACCGGCCTTATCTTATGTTTCAGTTGGTAACAACGAGCTCACTGGCCGGATACCAGAGTGGCTATGTGCCGGAGGCCAGCTCGAACACTTCAGCATTCGCGGCAACCGCTTCAATGGTTCCATTCCAATGGGTCTCGTTCACTGTGGCACTCTGGAAAAAATGGACCTAAGCAGGGATAAAGCCAGAAATAACATTAGCGGGGGCTGGTTTTCTCTTCTTCTTCCTCCAGCCCCTTCTTTACTTCTTCTTCCTTCTCATGGTAGTTGAGGGGGCTTAGCCCGGGCTCCATGGGAATCATGGTCGTAGGGGGGGCTGGAGCCGTTGCCCCCCCCCCCACCCCCCCCCCCCCCACCCCCCGGCCGCCCCCTGGACCTAAGCAGTAACCAACTCTCTGGTGAGGTGCTTGAGGTTGTGTGGACAACAATGCAGGTTAGTGACGTGGATTTATGGAATAACCAGCTCCACTGGGAGTTTCTCTGACATGATTTCCAGCAACATTAGGTTTCTAAATATAGGGAACAACCAATTTGTTGGCAGAATCCCATCAACCGCTTTTGGGCTACTGTACTTCACTACCAACAATAACCAGTTTTCCGGTCATATACCAAGGAATCTGGGCTACGGCATGCCACTGCTAACGACACTAAAACTGGCCAATAACAAACTCTCTAGCAGGATCAGTTAAACTAGTACGTAGTGACCACAATTCTCTGAGTTCGATATGTAAAATTAAATAGCATATATAGTTGAGCAAGTGTGCGTGCTTGAATAAGTTATACTCCCTAGGATCAGTTAAAACTTTTTTATTATTTTTAGAGCTCTTTTACGGTACTTGAAAATGCCTCTCAATATCGTTCAATGTCTCTTAATGCCTTTGCAAATAGTTAGTTTTGTTAATTTAATTTTCGTGTAAGGGCAACATGGTCATTGCCGCTCCCACTCCTCCCCTGCCGATACCCTCCACACAGTAGCGGCTCGCCGCGCGCCCGCCGCCCTCACCGTTGCCCGCCGCAGCGCTGCCCTGCCCTCACACGGCGTCGCTCTGCCAGCCCCGCCCTGCCCTCGCCCTCTTCCTCGCCGCCGCCGTCGCCACCCTAACCTCGCCGTTGCGCCCCTGTCCTGTCGCTCCTCCCTCCTCCCAGTCCCAGGCGCCCCTGCCTGACGCGTGTGGCCCCCGTGCCGTCGTCCCAGCCACCGAGGAGACAGGCTTGGTCCCTGCCGGTCAGCCTCCGGCGGAGAGGCTCTCGCTGTGCAACTTCGCGTTCCCGGGGATGACGCCGTCATCAGCTCCGCTGAAGGCAGGTACAGACCCTTCACCTACGCGAGTCCCGGGAGCAGGTCAGGTTGACATCAAGGCAACTGGATCCAAGGTCGGCCTCGAGCACTTCCTTCTTCGCCACTAATTCTGATTCCATCGAGACGAAGGTAGGAGAAACCTTGAATCTTTATTGATGTAAATGTCCCATGGATGTTTTTGGTTCTTGGCAACAACATCTCTTGAATAGTGACGAGTAGCAGAGAACCACTTGCTGGTCTGTTTTTTTCGAACCGAGGGTAAACCCCATTTCCATTAAAGAAATAATGGAAATACAGAGCAAAGATGTGTTCAGATAGCCGCAGCTATGACAAGAAAAGGCAGACATGAGGGGGGAGAGGCTAGGCTAGAAATGTCAGAAAGACACTACTACTTCCTGACACACCTCCATCTAGTTATCATGGGCATACCACCTTAGCATCATCCCAGGCAAACAGACTTCGATAGTATTAACCTAAAGCTATTACAGGGGTATCATAAAGTGGACGAGGCCACCACAGAGTATCAACCAGCAGACCAAAAGTTCCCACAGCCTTCCGTAAAAGTTCAGATTCTTCTTTCTTCAGTCTTCACGAGCACCATCCGCTTTGTCTTCAGCTTGCAGGGACTCTGGCTTCCTTTTCTTGTTTAAAAGCTGGATTGCAATCTTTAGCATCAACTCGGCACCAGCCACCAGAGCTTCTCTGTCACCTTCTGGATAAAGACCTGCCCAGTGTTGAATTAGAGCACAAATATAACATACAATCGATGCAGGATCTAGAATTTTCTTATTATCGAGACATATGCTATTTCTTGATTTCCATATAGCCCAACAGATAGCAGCAAGACCAATAGTATGAAACTTTTTCCCTAAGGGTAACCATTGATTACACCATTCCCAATATTTATCAATTGAACCAGGAATGTTTGAAGCCCCCAGGCTCTTAGCTATTATTGCCCAGACAGCCTTTGCAGTAGAGCATTTAAAGAAAAGATGAGATATAGACTCATTATCAAGGCAAAACACACACTGAGCCCCCTAGTCCAATTTCTTTTGATCATGTTATCCTTTGTGGAGATAGCATTATTGATCATCATCCACAGGAAGAACTTAATTTTAGCAGGAATCTTGTTCTTCCATATTTTCTTATGATGAGGACCAGAATCATCCTTACATAACGCATTGTATATAGACTTTAGAGAGAACTTCCCACTAACACCCAACTTCCATTGCACCACATCATCTCCTGGTTTAAGAATATAATTATCCATATCATGCAAAATTTTCCTCCAATCTCTCTCCCATTTATCAACAAGGAATCTAGAGAAAACCATGGCCTGTGGGTTGGCATATACATCAGCCACCAGAATTTCTTGTTTTTGAGACATTTTGAACAGTTCAGGGGCAATCTCCATAATAGGTTTATCATACAACCATGAATCTTTCCAGAACAAAGTGTTTTGCCCATCATTCACCTGCATCTTCCTCCCTTGTAGGTAGATGTCTTTAACTTTCAATAGATCAGCCCATATATGAGAATCTGATTGTCTGTGTTTCACAGTACACACAGATTTATTTCTCAAGTATTTTTGTTTAACAACTCTTTGCCACAACCCATTTTCTTTCTCTAACTTCCACCACCATTTGCACAATAAACTGATATTCATTTTTCTTATATTTTTAATGCCTAATCCACCCTTCTTCTTGTTTTTACAAATTTTTGGCCATTTAACCATATGATATTTCTTTTTAGTTTGTCCACCTTGCTAGAAGAAAGTCCTCCTGATCTTGTCAATCTTATCATTAACAGACTTGGGCAATAGGTATATAGACATTTGGGCAATAGCATTGTTTATATAGACATTTGATACATTGGGAGCATTGTTTAATCCCTTGGCATTTTCTCAAGAGGGTGAGCAACATGTAGTCTACCAGGGCTTACCATCCCAAGATTTATAGGGAAGCCTCAACTTTTGAAGATTTCAGCATATTTGACATATCCAATCTCTTGGCAATTTTCTCTAGTAAGAGGGTCCAGTCAGCAACATGTAGTCTACCAGGGCTTACTAAGGCTCCCAAGTATTTGATAGGGAAGATTCCAACTTGACAGTTGAAGATTTCAGCATATTTGACATCCCAATTGTCATCATCATTTATGGTTATAACCTCACTCTTGTAAAAGTTAATCTTGAGGCTAGACATGAGCTCATATATATATAAAAGCAACTTCAGGTTTTTAGCTTTCTCTATGTCATGTTTAAGACACAATATAGTGTCATCAGCATATTGTAGCATAGCTACACCTTTATCAATGATGTGATCAATTAGTCCAACAATTAGACCATTACTTTGAGCTTTGATTATTAGTCTGGATAAGCCATTAGCTGCAAAGTTAAATAGGATAGGGGATAAGGGGTCCCCCTGCCGTACTCCTTTATAGCTTTTGATATATGATCCAACAGAATCATTCATTTTCACACTAATAGTCCCCCCTGTTAATACCTGCCTTATCCATTGACACCATTTAGAACAGAATCCCCTTGCTACCAGGCATTCCAGGAGGAAGTTCCATTTAACCTTATCATACGCTTTCTCAAAATCTAATTTGAGAATAATACCAATCTGTTTCTGTTTTTTTGTTTCATGCAAAATCTCATGAAAAGCCATAATACCATTCAGAATATTTCTTCCTTTCATGAAGGCAGTTTGATTAAGGTGTATCAATTTTTCAGCAACCTTTTCCATCCTTAGAGCCAACACTTTGGTGATTAACTTGTATAAGCAGTTAAGAAGACATATAGGTCTAAATTGTTGAATCTTGTTGGCATCAGCAACCTTTGGTAAAAGAGTAATAATTCCATAATTCAATCTACTGATGTTTGCTTTTCCTTCATGAAAGTCCTCAAATAATTGAATAATGTCTTTCTTAACAATGTCCCAACATCTCTGATAGAATTCAATAGGAATCTTATCAGGTCCAGCAGCTTTTTTTTTCCATTTGAAAAAGTGCATCTTTGATCTCTAATTCAGTAAATGATTTGCATAACTCCTCATTTTCCTCATTTGAAACTTTATAAACTTCATCCCATAATGATGTATCAATATGAATGTTGTATTCTTCAGTAGGACCAAAGAGCTCTAAATAATATTCAGTAGCATGGACAAGTAGGTTATCATCCCCTTCGATTACAACTCCATCTTTTTCAAGAGCAAGTACAGTATTTTTCCTTCTTCTGCCATTAGCTATCTTGTGGAAGTAGCTAGTATTGTTATCACCCTTCAAAAGCCATTGCTCATGGCACCTATTGTACCAATAAGTTTCCTCTTGCTCAAGGAGCAATAAATTTTCTCTAATCAGGATGTTTTTTCTTGACAATTGTTCAGAGTCAAGCCCAATATTATCCTCCATATCTTCTAATTGAGTTAATTCCTCATTGATCAACCTCCTTTTCTTTCTCATTTCCCCTTGTAAATTGAAACCCCAACCCTTGAAGTACTGTTTCAGTATCTTCAGTTTCCTCTGAATTTTATCAAGAGCAGTTGGAGCTTTACATTCCTTCTCCCACATTTTTTTAACAATGGGAAGAAAGTCTGTATTGTCAAACCAGCTTAGTTCAAATCTAAACTGTATGTTTTTCACCATGTTAATTGGACCATAAGATAGAATAAGAGGGTTATGATCAGATACATCTCTTGGAAGTCTGGTCACTATGGCACCAGGAAAAATATCTTCCCAATCACTGGTTATTAAAATTCTATCAAGCTTCTCCAATAGGGGATTATCTTGTTTATTAGACCAAGTATATAATCCACCATTCATAATTAGCTCCCTGAGCTCATAGAAGTTTATAATAGAATTAAAGATTTGAGAAAATTTTGGCTCTCCACATCCTTTATTCCTTTCTTTAGAGAATCTGAGGATATTAAAGTCCCCTCCAATAATAGTTGGAGCATTAGATTTGGCACAGAAAGATGATAGCTCAGTTAGAAACTTGATTTTCTCCTCATCCTGTGCAGCACCATATACCACCAGAAGATTCCACTTTTTTTTATTAGTTTTATCCCATAGATCCATTTGCAACATAAACTCACCTTGTTTAAAAGAGCCAACATCATACAAATCAGTTTTAACACCTACAAGAATCCCTCCAGACTTGCCTTTAGCTGGGTTATTTCAAACCATAGATAATTCTGTTGGGGATCAAATTTTCTCAAAATTTTATCATCACAATTTTGTATCATTGTTTCCTGAATTCCTAGAAAATGGAAAGAATATTGTATAATGAGATCTTTTAGATATGTAGCAACCCCCCTTTTTTTTGAGGCCTCTACAATTCCATATTAATCCAGTAATTGTCATGTTTTCTTTTTGCAGTTGTTTTTACTAGGGATAGCTTTACGAGGCCTCCCTTTTTTCTTTGGTGGGTCAGGATCTTCCTGTACCAGATTATCAGATTGTACATCATTTTTCTTTTTCCCAGGGGATATTTTCAATTTCTTTCTCCCCTTTTTCTTTCTAGATTCAACTAGAATGAAATCATCCAACTCAGATAACTCCTCAGCCAATTCACTTGTACTTGCTAACTCACATACTTCAAGCATAGGCTCAGCTGTCTCAGCTTGAGCCTGATGATCTTGATTTTTTTGCTTAACAAATATATCATTTCTAGCCTTTTCTAAATCCCTAATCAAATTAAATGTCACAAAATCATCTTTATCAACTACAATTCCCATGCTACTAGATAGATTAACCATATTATCAACTGGAAGAGTAGAAAAAGAGTTAACACATTTTAGGTTACCTTCAAGATGCTTCTTCTGGGCAATAGCTTCACATTTCTCCATAGTGGTCAGATGGGTTGAGCTCTTGAGCCTCTCACTTCTTCTGTTGTTGCCATCATTTTGACACCCAATACCCACTTTTGCAGCTACTTTTTTCACCACTTTAGGGATGTTAGATGGAATTACTGGATCAACCCCATTCATCTCAATAGGATCAGCCATATTCAATTCAGGAGGGATGATCAGATTCTCCTCAAGCCCACCATTGCTATCTTGTGTGTTGACTATGTTATCATCAGGTATGAAGATTTCAGGTGACATGGTAGCAGCAACTGTATCAACCATATCACCATCAGCTTTTTCAGTCACCATTGTGTAAGAATCCCCAGCCATATCATCAGTCTTAACCTTGTTTTCACACACCATCATACAAGATTTCCCTTTTTCTAGGTTTAATTTCTCTATGAGAGGCTCACTATTGTGTTTCATCAACCATATTTGTTTGGAAGATTCACCTTGTTCTTTGTCAGTACTCTCCAACCCAGCAAGCTATTGTAATCTAGTAGAGTATGAATCATTGTTAGAATCAGAATTCTCCAATGTATCTGGGATATACACCTTGTCCTCCTCATCTCTCTTTCTATATGCTTTCTGTGCATCACCCATGAACTTGCATTGACTTTGAGCTTTGAAATCAATCTTAGGAGGTTCAGACCAACACATCTGCTGTTTTCCATATTTATCATTGGACTCCTTTCTATCAGTGTCTTGAGTTTTCTCAGATTTTGAAGTTTCTTTCTCATAACTGGAATCAGCTTTAATTCTTTTATGAGGAGGCTGACTTTCATCACCAACTTTGATTCCACTTTTTAGAGTTCTTTCACCACCTATTTTAGGAACTTCCCTCTCAAAGCTGAAGTCTATCAAACGCAGCCCCAAAGCACTTTCTACAGTTTTAGGAACTTTAGTGACATTTCTGCAGGCAATCTTGGCTCTAACATAGTCATATCTATATCTGGTACCTTCATTCACATCCAACACCTTACCAACTAGTCCCCCAACCTTAGCAATTACTCTGAGAGATCTCTGATCAGCTGGTATGCCCCTAATCCTGAACCATCCAACCAGCAGCAACCCTTTTGCACCTTCAGCAGGGGACCAGGCTTGAATTCTAATCCTAGCATCATTTCCCATTGTAAGAACTCCCAGCCTAGCCCACTCAAATACCATCTTAGCATTTGGAAATCTGATCAAGAACTTATCATCTCCCACTTGTCTGGCCCTCCAACACCAAGAGTCAGCCCCAATCCGATTCATGAATTCCAATTCCAATTGCTTAGGATTGACAGCCCCTTCAAGAACAGAAATAACTGCAGTACTTGCTTTCTCTTGCACAACACAAGAATCAATACACTCCTCAATATAGAAGAAGCTTTGATCCTCAACCTGAGCAACACATAGTTCAGGAACAGTATTCCAGAGAAGATATTTTTTGCATTCATAAGTTGCATGATTGATCATTCCACATTTATCACAAGCCATCCTATGACAATCCTTGGTCTCATGATTGTATAGGCCACAGATATCACAAGCATTCTTCTGAGCAGAACTACCAGCAAGAAGAGTATCAGCCGATTGGTTACCTTGGGGTTCCTTCATCTGCAGATCATCATCATTCCCATCTTTTCTCACATCTTTCTGAGCCCACAGATCTTTCTGCTCATCATTCTTCACTGCTTTTTCCCATTTGCTATCCCCCTTCTCCAGATCACGATTCTGAGATCCGGATGGAGCCGAATCCTCTTCCTTTTTTTCCCCTCATCGCCCCTATTCTCATATTCCCGTCTTCTCCAGGTGTTGAACTGGCTTCCATTACGACCACGGCCACGGTCATGGCGACCGCCGCCATAGCCGCCACGGCCTTGAGCGTAGCCACCACGTCGCCCACCGCCCACTTGGTTCATGGCGACCGATACAGTAGGGCCAACCTCTACCAGAACCGCCTCAGCAAACGATTTTGTTGGGGCTTTTCTCCAGAAGTGCCCCACCAATTTGGCTAGGGTTTTGCGTGAAGCTATTGAAGGGGAAGAGGGAATGGGGGATGAATCTGAGAAGATGCACTCGACTCGAGTTACATCCTTCCCAGACGAGGAGAGGTGCCCTGACTCAAGGTCACCACCCCCACCATTTTCACCTCCCCCTGGATCTTCGACGCGTGTCACTTCTGCAGGACCAGCACCCAAAATCCCTACAACAATTTGTACCTTGGGCGGTGATCTGAACCAACGAGACTGTTTCTTCTGAAATTGCCCATTGGTTCGATCAGGATTATCACTTGCAACCCTACAGCTGCCATCATCCACACTTCTGCTTCTCCCGCCACTTTTCCAGCACAAACGGATCGGCATATCCTTGATCTTAAGCGCATCATTCCCAATTTCATCAAAAGGAAAGGATGGCGCCATGGCTGTATGTTTGAATCCCCTACCCCTAGTATCAAAGGGGGAGCATACCTCTGTTTCTTCGACATCGATTTTTCCGCCTCGCTCAGCGACGGGAACTCGAAATGCCGAAAGCGTATGGGAGAAGCGGAGATGCACCGCTCCCGAATCGCCTCGCCCCCCGCCGTGGATTTCACTCCGCGGCGCTCCGATCCCGTGAGCTCCAGAAGCGCCGAGTCCTGCTGCTTATCGGGCGCCGAGAGATCGGCCGCGGTCGCGGCGGTGGCAAAGTGGCCATCGGGGCACGGCGTTGGGGGAGCGCCTGGTAGTCCTCCGACGCGGCGGCGGCGTCGCGCTTCGCCGGGCGGCACCCGAGGGCGGCGGCACGGGAGGCGGCGACGCGGGGGTACTCCGAGAGCTCTCAGGACGAAATCCTCACTTGTAACTCTCACGCTCGCAGGCGGGGCCTTCTGGTCAGTGCCACATTGGGATGGTGTAATTCAGTCGGATATCACTTGCTGGTCTGTTAGAAGAAGCTATATTAAGACAACAGTGAACAATAACAGCTCAATAAGTATATAGAACAGAATTCTTTAGGGCGGCACTAATACCTGATTAAATGTCAGTCCTAGCTCTTGTGCCAGATTCTGCACGACAAGGATATGGATCCTTTTCAAAATATTCCTTCAGCTTCTGCAAGAAACATGCAGTGTCAACATTGTAATCTATATCAGACTACACCAAATTGGACTGATTTGTTAGCACAAAGTGATTCCAAGAAAAAATGGATAATAATTATAGCTAATACTAAAAGGAGAGATGTATTACATACTTGACTAACTATAGGGCCAAAATGATATTTTGAGGCTTTGCCAGTGCTGACATTAGAGCGAAGAACAGTTTGCTGCTCACTTGCAGAACAATGAAGCTGCTCTCTAGTTTGCTGCTCACTTGCAGAACCATGCAGCTGCTCGTTCTGAGTATATGGTGCATGTGGGCCCAATAATTCAGGCGGTTCTGTTATAGTGTCGTCGTTGAATCACTACTAAAGAAGTCCTCAGTATTTATAGGCGTAAAAGAGGTAAAGATGAAGGTTTGCAAACCGCTCGTGATCCCTGAAGATAAGAACGACGACTCAGTTACACAGAGAATGATGAAGAGGAATCAATTCCAGTCCATAAAATCTAGAAAATCCGTGAACTCTGACTACTGAGACGATGCGGTTCTATATGTAGGGGTAAAAGACGTGCTGAAGAAAGTGGGAGACGGTTTCAGACTGATGGCAATAAGGGTGATTCATCAAGTCAGGAGTGACACGTCTAGAGAGATTCTCTTTCCAATAAAATTTGAGAATAAAATCAATTTTATCTTAAAATTGGGGGGCATATGTTGACACCATATTTTGACAAGCGGAGACGGGTCCGACCCATCAGAGAGAGAATGACCGGTTTTGCTTGGATTGGCTAAACAAGGGACCGAGCGACGTCAACCAATTTTATACGTGTCGGGGCTCGATAAGCAAAGGGAAAACATGTCGGACTTCATCAGGAGGGAGAGTCTAAGTTACCTTTTATTTTGTAATCGTACTCAACTAGGATTTATGTATTAGATTTTCAGGCTATATATATATATCAAAGACCCGACCATTGTAATAAGCAATCAATCAATACAAACAATACCTTTCGGCCTCCGGCCACCAACCTTAGGAGTAAGAGTAGAGTAGATCTCGGTGAGACCTTCGATAAATCGAGCTGCATCGGTTGATTTCGACCTTCGGTTTGCCTGTAAGTATTGCCACGGTTCATGTCTCGTTTACACGGCTGAATCTTTTGACCTCGTGTTAGCTTGATTTGATTTAGTTGTCAATTTAAATCTTGTTTGTAAGGCTGCATTGCTTCAATCTGTTACGAATACTTGGTTTAGTCAAGGTATCAGCTCTATCAGATCATTTAGTCTAGGTATCAGCTCTATCAGATCATCAATCTGATAGATTCATTAAGTTATCGATATTGTCTATTTTATTTGTAAATTCATTATAACAATATTATTGCCTAATTGAGATTAACAGGTTAGATCGTGCTTAATCTTTGCTAAAGTCGAGCTATTTTGATGTTTACTCGATTTCACGCCTATACTTGTTAAAACAGTCGATCAGGCCTTTGTCAGCTAACTTATCGATCTCGATTGTTACATATTGTGCGTTCGAGATATTTACACGATTATGATTAATTTGGACTTGGAATAGATTTAGCTTGATATTACTTGTTATCGGCTGTATTTTCGAACCCCACTGTCAAATATGTTATGTTAAGTTTATCCAATTCCAGATCTGATTATGATCAGGCAAATAGATCTTATTCGTGCTTCATGGACTCTGTATCGGCTAAAACAGCCGATCTAGTTATGCTTTCAGGAGTAAAGCACATATTCAGATTTGTTCGGTTATTAAGCAAGCTAGCATCATTTATTAGATCTGTTGAAACCCGCTGGCCGTTAAACTAGGTGAATACAGACCTGATATGCTTTGTGAAAATAATTCAGTAAGACCGCCGGCCTTTTAGACCAGTCTTGGTGAATTGTTGTTTGTTTGATCAATGAATTAGATCTGTTTATATGATCTACCCCTCTATATGGATCCTGTATCGGCTAAATAGTCGATCCAGTTACACTCTTGCTTCATGATACATATGCATGTATTATTTTGAATGGAATTAAATAAATTCATTACACTGCACGCTTGTATCAGCTAAATAGATTGGCTAATCATTTGTTCGCTTATTATATACAGTTGTTCTATTATCATACATTCTAAATTGTCAGCAGTTTACTTTTTAGTCAAATTCCTTTGATCATCGGCTAATCTAGGCCATATATTCTAGAACTGTCTGGCAACAAAACTGTCAGGTTCTATAATTTAATATTTGCTTCTCGCTTGTCAATTCCAAGTCAAATTGACTGACACGCCCTGAAGTTCAAGTCACCAAGCTCGGTTTGCCCGTTTCAAGGCTCAGGGGATCAAAGGACTCTAGCTCCTACACGGTCTTTGAGGGCCTCCGAGTGTGTTGGTATATTTTCGTGTCAACAGTGTCTAACAACAACCTCACTGGTGACGTGGTGGTTGATGGGTTTGGTACAATGAACTTGGTCAAAATCCATTTACATGAAAACATGCTCACTGGAACCATCCCAGAAGTATTCGATTGCTTGGATAGCCTCGAAGTTTTGGTACTTCAATTCAACTACTTCTCTGGCGAGATACCAATGAGCATCAGCCGCTTGCCATCACTAAGGTTGTTGTACTTGAACTCAAATAGGCTTATCGGCACACTTCCGCCAGAGATAGGAAAGCACTCGCCCAACTTAACTACTGTTGATGTCAATGACAACGAGCTTACCGGCAGGATCCCAGAGGGGCTTTGCATTGGAGGTAATCTAAAGATTTTCATTGCCGCAATCAATCACTTGAATGGCTCCATCCTGGAAGGCCTTACGCGATGTGCCACTCTACAGATTCTGGCACTAGGTAGTAACCAACTCTCTGGTGACATACCATTGAATTTAGGCTACGGCATGCCTCTGCTGCAGAGACTACATCTAGAAAATAACAAATTCTCCGGGAGTATTTGTTAAGTTAATCTGCAAGGACGAAACATATATACACACCTGTCGACTACAGAGCCTTTCCACACGAAGATGGATGCAGGAGCAACTGCACCCAACACAAATATAATATTTTTGCATGCCTCTCAAAGGACAAGCATAAACAATGGAATCCTGTCAATCAAGAACTCATCAGATCTCCAAATACATTGGTTTGCATTCCTCATCCTAGAGCCTCAAGCATCTTGCAAAATTCAGTACATGCTAAATGTTATAATAGCCTTTCAGAGTTGTCTAGTGTTAGTGAAAGCTTTTATACATGTTGATACCATCAGTGTCTGTTAGAGCATAATAAGCAATATATTTTTTTTAGATAAAGGATAGTTTATATCCGGCTTCATCTATCAGCTGATAGAATCAGGCTAATTATTACAAAGTTTTGTCCAAGGGCACACACTCGGACTGTAAAGGACAAGTTTACAGTCACCAACCAGCTAACCAAGACAAAGATATTAAAGTTTTGACTAGACATGACCAATAAATCTTGAAGACAACCACCCATTGGAACTAAAAAACTGCAGAGCCGATGTCTCAAGAAATTGTGCAGCTAGAGTTAACTGATGGCGCCAATCCTCATGCCGCTGCAATTTTGTCCACTCCCGAAGCCAGTGAGTTCCTCTGAAAAGAACCTGCAAAAAAGATTTTGGTCTATATTTATCAAAAACCACCTTATTTCTGGTTAGCCAAATTGCCCAACAAAGTGCAGAGGCTGTTGTCAATAACAATGAGTTATACTTTTTGTCAGCTACTTTTGACCACCTAAAGAACAGGTCATTCATATCCCGTGTGAGTGGAATACCAAAAAGTATATGTACAGCCCGCAATAAAAATTTGGCATAAACACAATCTAAAAAGAGATGTTGTATAGTTTCTGAATAATGGCAAAAACAGCACTGCCTGTCACCATTCCAATTTCATCGGACTAAATTATCCTTAGTCAAAATTACACCCCTTTTTAGATACCACAAAAAGACATTTATTTTCATTGGTACTTTAATTTGCCAAATATCTTGTGGCACTCTAATCCCATTGTTAATTAACGCAGCATACATGGACCTCACCGTAAAACTTTCTACTATGGTTAGACCCCACACAAAAACATCCCTTTCCTCGAGTAAGTTCATATCCTGTAAAGAAGCAATAATTCTATGCCAATCTCTTAAGTTCGCTCCCACTAGATTTCATCGAATATGAAATATTTAATAGAGATAAACTAAGCACTTGTGCCATAGAGTCTTACTTTCTTCTTACAATATTGAACGACGAAGGAAATTTATCTTTAAATGGTTTATCCCCTAACTACTTGTCAAACCAAAACCTAGTCTATGTCCTGTCTTTCACGCGGAATGAACCAAAGTCCATAAACAAATCTTCTACATTCATTAAACTTTACTAAAAATATAAATCTGTTGGTTTTTTGACACAACTCCCTAGAGTCTTATCTTTGATATATTTATTTCTCAATAGTTCTTGCCACATGCCTTCCTCGTTCAATAATTTGAACAACCATTTGCTTAGTAAACATTTATTCTGTAAGTCCAAGTTTTGTATGCCTAACCCACCCTGATCTTTAGGTTGACACAAGACTTTCCATTTAGCTAATCTATACTTCCACTTATGTTGGTCATTTTGCCAGTAAAAACACGATGAAAACAGTCTATTTTTTCTAACACACCTCTTGGCAGTTCAAAAAAGAACATCATAAACATCGGTAAACTAGAAAGCACTAAATTTATTAAGACCAACCTTCCTCCTAATGAAAGCAATTTTCCTTTTCACCCGCTAAGTCTCTTTTCTATTCTATCCTCAATAATCTTCCAGTCTTCATTGTTAAGTTTTCTTGTGGTCATATGGGTAAACCAAGATATCGAAAAGGATATTTATCAATCCCACATCTAAACAGCTGCGAATAAAACTCTTCATGGTCTTTGGCTCTACCAAAGCAGAAGACTTCACTTTTATGAAAGTTTATTTTGAGCCCCGATAGTTGTTCAAAAGCGGTAAGCAGTAATTTAATATTAACTGCCTTTTCAACATCATGGCTCATGAAAATGATAGTGTCATCCACACACTGAAGGATAGACAGACCATCTTGGATTAGATTGGGAATCACCCCTTCAACCGTCCTGCTTCCTTTGCTCTAGCAATCGGTATGGCCAACATGTCCACCACTAATATTAAATAGTATTGGAGACATGGGGTCACCCTGCCGTAAACCTTTGCGTGTTTGGAAATACGAACCTAGTTGATCATTAACCTTAATATTTACGTTACTCTCCTGTGTGAACTTTTCAACTAATGCACACAATTTATGTGAAAAACCTTTTATCCATAACGTTTGCTATAGGAAACTCCACTTAACCTTATCATAGACCTTTTCAAAGTCTATTTTAAAGATAACCCTATCCTGTTTTTTGTATGTAGCTCATGTAACGTTTTATGGAGAATTACTGCACCCTCCATAATATCCCTTCCTGGGAAAAAGGCCATCTGCGTTGGCCTAATTACCTTTTGGGCTATAGTAGTTAATCGATTGGTTGCGACTTTAGTAAAGATCTTGAAAGAAACATTCAGCAAACAGATAGGCCTATATTGCTGAATTACTTTCGCATCTTTCTTTTTAGGCAGCAAAATTATATTTCCAAAATTTAGGCTATTTAAGGGTAAAGAACCCTAATGGAAATCTGTGAACAGCGCCATCAAGTCATCTTTTATCATGTTCCAGAAGACCTGATAAAATAACGCCATCCGGTCCTGGTGCTTTATTATGTTCCATTTGAAAAATCGCCGCCCTCACCTCCTTTACTGAGAAGGTATCCATCAAGTACTCATTTTTCAGCTCAGAGACCTGAGAAATGTCCTCAATCTGTGATTCATCTAACATTATGGGAGAATTCTCTGGTGACCCAAACAGATTCTTATAATAATTGGTAATATGCTCTTTGAGTTGAGCATCACCACTTGTTACATTGTTACCATCCTCTAGATGGAAAAGACGAGTTTTTCGGTGTCTACCATTCGCTAACAGATGATAATATTTTGTATTTGCATCCCCTTCTAAGACTGAGTCCTAGAGAAGTAGGCTTTAGTTGTTAAATTTTCAGCACAATATATAATGTTGACATGTGAGGCCTGCAAAAAAAATTGTCGCGCAGTGCTCTCGATCAGCCTTGTGAAGCTAATGTGTGCCGTACTCGCTTTGAGGGGGAGATGTGTTAGCTAAAGCATGTACGCTGATTGTGCCAGAGCCCTAGTAAAAAGTTTTTGAACGTGTCCTAGTCAAAAGTTAGAGTCCGTTTCTTTCTGATCGAGTCATGATGGAACGCACACGAGATCGAGCTTGGACATGCATGCATGTGGACACCATGCGAGAATAATAGCTCACGGCGAGCCGAGTTGTGCGCTGATCAAGACGCACGTAGCACGTACGTGTTGTGGCTGTGGTCTCTGGGGAATTCGTGGAATTAACCATGAGCACCCTGTTCCTGCAGGA
Source organism: Chrysopogon serrulatus (assembly GCA_015844335.1). NCBI lineage: Eukaryota > Viridiplantae > Streptophyta > Magnoliopsida > Poales > Poaceae > Chrysopogon > Chrysopogon serrulatus. Next base: position 57,197 of record JADLZL010006359.1, read on the forward strand.
GCCGAGGTTCATGCGGCCAGCAGCCCAACGCGTCGGGTAACGCCATTCAGAAACGATGGAGGATATATCTAAACACTTGAGAAGCTGACGATTTTTTTTTCGAAAGCATGCTAAGCAGGTTCTTCATTAAGTGGAATTGGAAGTTAAGACACATTCCTGGCCGTTTACGGCGAATTGCTGTACTAAACCAGGGACGATACACGAGACCAAAGGAAGATTACAGATTACATGATGCTGGTTGTTGCGACCATAGCGGTGAGCAACGCTATGCTACTGAAACCTGCCCCGATCCAGGCGTCGGCCTCCTCCAAGGAAGCTGAGAGCCAGGTCGCGCGGTGAGGTAGAGCGACGGTCGAAAGTACGATGGTTTCTTTCTTTCCAAAGGCCCCTGACGATCAGAGCCAAAGCAAGTCTTTTCCTTCTCTTGAGTCCTGCATCATCCAGTGAGATAGTTGGTCATTCATTCAGGAATGCTATACAACATCTGATTGTTTTTAGGGGGAAAACACATAAATTTTTTTGGGTCACCAATATGTGGGGCCATGCACCATCTTCTTCTTCCACCTTCTTCCTCCTCCCGCACCCGTCCCCGCGCCGCCACGCTGGAGACCCGCCCGGCGCTGCCGTGCGAAGGCCAGCGCGCTGGCCATGGGCGCGCCGGAGGCCATGGCAGTGGCAGGTAAGGCCTCTCCTCCCATCTGTGATTGTCTCTTTTTTTCCTTAAAAAATTGTCTCTCTGTGATCTTGTTCTGTGATCTATGATCTTATTCTATGCTAGAGGTAGAAGAAGAGGTGGAGGTTGTTGGATCTTCATCCTATGGCTCAAAAAATTCATATATTGGTTTCCTAAAAAACACCTGATTCTTTGGTAGACAAGCTCCACTATTAACAAGGCAATACAATGCCCTGCCTACTAGGCATGCGGTGCAGTCCGGTTGACCATGCATAATCCGAGGCTGCCAGAGTGCAAGTTAGCTGGCACATGCACCATGGCAACAAGCCATCAAGGGACGTCGACCAATGATTAATTTTGGTCTCCGCTTATACCTTCTTAAAGCTACATGACGACCTAAAACTGGCTCCAATCGTCAAATTTCCTTAAAACACACCACCAGCATGCAATGGCACCCCTCCAATGATCCAATCGTCAAGTTTCCTCCATGGACCGGCAGGCGGGAAAATTGCCACCAGCACCATAGTGGCCATAGTGTGCTACGTTCAAATTAAGATACATACTCCCCTGGGTCCTACTGTAAATCCTAGCATTCACTTTTCTTTTCTTTTTTGAGATAATGGAAACAAAAGTTTCCAGCATTTACTTAGCAGTCAATCTTCCTTCCTGCGACGAGCAAACAGATATGGAAAGGCTAAGACTTGACGTCACTCTTGCGCCAGTTTCATGAGATGCATCTCAATTCTGATCGACCGAGTCTCCCTAGTCTCCTGTGGTCACTGAAAAGATAATATGACCGGTCCTATCGTTACTTCTATAAATATTGCGTTGAATGCATCCATTAATTGCATCGCCATCGTCAACAAGAGATAGAGATGGCAACACCGCGCCGACGCCGAGTCCAAGGCGCCTGATTGGGGGCGGAAGATTGAATATATGTATCCACAGTGACACAGAGACGTAACATACTTTACTGCAGGGCAGATTAGCACCCGATCCATTCAAATCAGTTCACGCTCCAAGAGTGTGTTGTTGCTTTTGGCAGTATTGATGTAGGGCTTCATTTGGTACAAACTTCTCTTCATGCTTCAATTTGTTCAACGTTTCTACTTTAATCATCAGCTCATTTTATTCTTGTCACTCACACGTAGAAGCCGCAAGAGTAGAAGATTCGTGTGTCGGTGTCGCAGCCACGGGCCACCACAGCAAATCAGCCATCTTTATTTGACCACATCAATTCAGTCAGTCTCCGGTGGTTGTTGGAAACTCCAAGCCTGACCTGACAAATTTTCCTTCTGCTCTCAACTTCCCAGCGATCACTATATCATGGCCTGAAAATGGCCCAGCTGAAAGCACCACCCCTTTCCCTATCCCTACCTCCACCAAAGTTGTCAAGAGAGAAGATATGGCGACTCCGCGCCACCGCGGAGGCTACGTGTACGCTTCCCACCTCCTCCTGCCTACGCTAGCATGTTGCCTCCTGCCATGCGCGGCGGCGCAGTCCAGACCACCGTTGGACGAGGCGGAGCAGCTTCTCCAGATGAAGCGCGCGTGGGGCGACCCGCCCGTGCTCGCGGCATGGAACCGGGCGCCGCCACCGCCGGCCGCGGCCGCACACTGCCGCTGGCCATATGTGCGGTGTGACTTGGCCGGCAGAGTAACGAGCCTCACGCTCATTAGCATCAACCTCACAGGTCCCATCTCGGACGCCATTGGAGGCCTCTCCAACCTTGCGAAGCTCGACCTCTTCAACAACAGCATCACCGGCACGTTTCCGACTGCGCTCTATCGTTGTGGCTCGCTCCGGTACCTCAACCTGTCACAGAACAACATCGGTGGAAAGCTCCCCCATGACATCGGCCATGGCCTTGCAATGAACTTGAGAAAACTGGTCCTCGGTTCCAACAAGTTCAACGGCAGTATCCCGGCATCTCTGTCCAAGCTTCGAAAGCTTCGGCATCTCGAGCTGGACTACAACGACTTCACAGGCACCATCCCGTCGGAGCTTGGTGGGCTGAGGAGTCTCGAGACATTGTGGTTGGCGTACAACTCTTTTGACCCAGGGAAGCTACCATCATCGTTCAAGAACATGACCAATCTAGTCAGCCTATGGGCTATAGGATGTAGCCTCATTGGCAACTTCCCGAGCTACGTGGTGAATATGACAAAATTGGAGGTTATAAACCTTGCAGTCAACTCGTTGGCAGGAAGCTTACTTCCTGAGATTTGGAGCCTCAGGAAGCTTCAATTCTTACTTGTTAAGAGGAACAACCTCACTGGACACCTAGTGGTTGATGGTTTTGCTGCGATGGGGTTGAACATCATTTCCTTATCCAACAACAGCTGATTTGCTGGAGCCATCCCTAAAGTCTTTGGGCGCTTGGATAACCTCACAAAATTAGCGCTCGATAACAACCGCTTCTCTGGTGAAATACCAGCAAGTATTAGCTGGTTGCCATCACTAACGATGTTGTCCTTGGACAGCAATCGGCTTACTGGCATACTCCCCCTAGAGCTCGGCAAACACTCACCAGGCTTATCTTTTGTTTGGGTTGATGACAACAAGCTCACCGGTGGCATCCCAGAGTGGTTGTGTGCTCAAGGCATGCTTCAGTATTTCAGTGCCTCAAACAATTACTTGAACGGCTCCATCCCAGAAGATCTCGCGCGATGTGCCACTCTCGTGAATCTGGACCTAAACAGTAATCAACTCTCTGGCGAGATACCAGCTAATTTGGGCTACGGTACACCACAACTGCAAGTTCTAAACCTAGGCAATAATCAACTCTCAGGCGAGATACCACCAAATTTGATCTACGGTGCGCCACTGCTGCAGACACTGAATCTAGCAAACAATAAACTCTCCGGAAACATTTGTTAAGTTAATCTGCAGGGACTAAACTTACGACTATACATTTTACATGCATTATTTCAGAGATCAACCATAAGCAATGGCTTCCTTTCCTGAAACATTAGTTTTCATTCCTCGTCTCAAGTCAAAAGTATTATAAGCAAGCACCTCATGGCATAAAGCTTCACATGTGCTCCCCTTGCAATGTATCTTGCTAGATGAATTATAAAGGTCCCTAGGAACACCCTGGAAAAAAGCTTAACCACCAAGCCCCAACCCAATCTGCACTTAGCCCCTCTAGATTATTTGGATCTCGTAGTGCCCATTGTTCACCAATGCACAGTCCAGCTAAACCTACACAATATAATTCTACAAATAGTCAACCACAGCAAAAAAAGGGAAATTCCAGTCAACAAAGGCAACCTGTCTGAGAGTAGTTCAAACAGACAGTCCGTGTATACCACCAGATAGCCCACAAGCACACAATTAGCTGGATCACAGCATGCACAGACAGACTGACAGTCCAACATACCCATTGAACGGTCCGACGGGCTAGTCGTACCGTACGGTTCAACCATGTTTCCATTCCAAAGAGGTGACTTTTGTGTGGCACGTCTAGCTGGACAGTACGTTCATCGTTACTAATGGATGACCTTCAACACAAACCATTCTGCAGAACCAAATCCCGTCACAGAGTGATCAACGGACAATCCAACAAACCTATCGGATTGTTACATCCTAGGCTTTTGTATGATGCTTGTAATGACAAAATTCCTAATCTTTTTAAAGCTTCTGTAGCATGGGTTGCATGTAATATCATGTCAAACATAAACCAAACCTTTCTCCTCTCCGCCGGTTTTCCAACTCAAAAATTAACTTGTGCAAATAAAACTCTCATGTTATGTTTTGACAAATTCAAACATATGACATAGAGTCACTTTTAAAACAAAATGTCTTCTCCAAAAATGAAATTGGATTGAATCCGAGGTTCGACTCAAATTCGACATGAAAGCCATCCAAATACGTTTCTTATTATTTCCTAAAACTCAAACCTGCCTGTCATCGCGGTCGCAAGAACTCCATCCACACCCTGCGCGTCCTCGGCGTCGACATTGTTGATGAACACGCCATGGCCACCGCTCTGTGGGATTTCTACAACAACGTGCTGGGAACGGACTTTCCAAGGACTGGCCGCCTCAACCTTGAGGCACTTGGCGTTCCGCACGTTGATCTGTCGGCCTTGGATGTTGTCTTCACTGAGGAGGAAATTTGGGCAGTCATCCGGGATTTGCCAAATGACAAGGCACCGGTCCCGGACGGGTTCACAGGGCTCTTCTACAAGCATGCTTGGGCCATCATCAAGGAGGATATCATTGTGGCCTTCAACGCGTTCTGGGTGTTTGACCGGAGGAGTTTCCACCTTCTTAACGATGCTTACATGATATTGCTTCAGAAAACTATGTCGCCAGCAGAGATCAAGGACTACCGCCCTAATCAGCCTGATGCACAGTTTCGGCAAGCTCGTCGCGAAGTGCCTCGCCACTCGTCTGGCCTCGCACCTGGACAAGCTTGTGTTGCAAAACCAAAGCGCTTTCATTCGTGGTAGATGCATACATGACAACTTCCGGACTGTCTTGCTCACGGCCAAATCCTTCCACGCCAGGCGTGTTCCATGTGTACTCCTCAAACTTGACATCGCGAGAGCCTTCGACTCGGTTGCCTGGCAGTTCCTCCTAGAGCCCTGCTCCACTTAGGCTTCAGTCGCCGTTGGACGACTTGGATTTCCACCCTGCTTTCCACGGCGAGCTCCCGGATTCTGCTAAACGGCGTGCTTGGGCAGCGCATCAGCCACGCCGGGGTCTCCGCCAGGGAGACCCGCTTTCGCCAATGCTGTTCGTCCTCGTTGCCGACGTCCTCAATCGAATGTTGCTCTGGCTGGAGACCAGCGGCCTGCTCTCCCCCCTGCCCATCCCTGGGATCAAGTTCAGGGCGTCTCTGTACGCGGATGACGTCGTGTTGTTCGTTCGACCCGTCGCGGCTGATTTGGTGGCGCTGAAGGAGGTGCTTCAGCAGTTCGGGAACGCGTCCGGGCTTTTCACCAACCTTGACAAATGTTTGGCCACCCCTATCCGCTGTGGGCTAGAGCACCTACTGGTCTTATCTTCCAACTTCCCGTGCGCTACCTCCGATTTCCCCTGTCGCTACCTTGGAGCTCCGCTGCCTATACGGCCGCTGCGGTGCAGCGACGAGCAATTCATCGTTGATAAAGTCGCGGCAAGGATACCGGGCTGGAAGGGGAACTTGTTGAATAAAGCTGGACGGGCCACATTAGTCAAATCGACGCTCACGGCCATTCCGGTACACATCTCCATTGTGCTATGCCTCTCCTCTTGGGCAATTGAGCAGATCGACCGCCGTCGGAGGGCCTTCCTCTGGTCCGGCTCCAATTCCGTTGCTGCTGGCCGTTGCCGTGTTGCATGGCCTGCCGTCTACCGGCCAAAGGGGCTTGGCGGACTGGGGGTGCTTGATCTCAGGCGCCTTGGGGTGTCGTTCAGAGTGCGCTGGCTGTGGCAGCGCCGGACGGCCAATCCGTGTTGGGCCGGGCTCATTGATCGCCCTGAGAAGACAGCGCTTGCGCTTTTCAATGCTTCGACAACATGGACCGTGGGCGACGGCACCTCAATTCTCTTCTGGCAAGACGCTTGGTCGGGGGGACGAGCGCTTTCCGTGGCGTTCCCGGACCTATACGGTATAATCAGACGTAGCGGGAGAAAGCGGACGCTGGCCCAGGCGCTCCACAACCGGACTTGGATTCGGGACATGGACAGCGCACTCTCGGTACGCGTGCTCCTGGATTACCTCGCGGTCTGGGAGATCGCGGAAGCCGTTCAGCTACACTCAAGCTCAGGCGATAGCATTATCTGGCGCTGGTCCTCCGACGGGGTTTACTCGGCAGCGTCGGCTTACAATGCCATGTTCGTGGGGGCTGCGGGAAGGCCTGGTCCGGTGCAGCTGTGGAAGACCAAAGCACCTCCAAAGGTTAAACACTTCTTCTGGTTGGCCCTGCTTGGTCGTTGCTGGACGGCGGAGTGCCGGTTCAGGCATGGACTGCAAAGCTCGCCGGTGTGTGTTCTCTGCGACAAATGCCCGGAAACCATCGACCACCTACTCGCTGGCTATGTCTACTCTCGAGAGATTTGGGCGGCGGTTCTGGGGAAGCTCAACCTGGCCAGTCACATCCCCCGGCCGGACGACGACGCGTTCGATTGGTGGCTTCGGATCAGAAAGGTGATACCCAAGTCAGCCCGCCGTGGGTTCGACTCTCTCTTTATGCTAGTGGGTTGGTCCGTCTGGAAGGATAGGAACGCAAGGACATTCCGGGGGGAGCTCACCACGCCGCGTCGGTTGTTGGCCTCCATCCTGCAGGAGGCGCACCTCTGGAGCATCGCTGGCTTCAGGACGTTGGGCACCCTTGTCGTGCTTCTTTAGATGACGCTTCTGTTGTCGTCTAGTCGCTAATCGTTTCATGTAATACACAACATCGGGAACGCTATTTGGAGCCAACGGTTCTGGTAATCCTCGTTACTAGACGTTGGCTCGGCTTGTAACCCAACTCTCTTCGCCTTAATGAAATACGTGCAGCGCACGATCTCGAAAAAACTATCGCTCATCTTTTCATTTGAATGGGAAGTATTGCTATGCACGGTGACAATCTGGGTCAACACATTCGTGTGTCGGTGTCCAAGATACGGGCCCATAATTGTCACTAGTCCACGGAACACGTTCAAAGTTGTTGTGTGTTTGACTTCACTATTGTGATCGAATCAACTCCCAACCGATTCAGTGCTATATAGATCGTTCGAAAGCCCCTCACTGTACGTACCGCCGCCTCCACTCTCCACCGCTGCCAATGCAAGAGATGGCAACACCTCGCCGCGTGCGTGCAAGCTACCTCGTGCTTGTGCTAGCAGCATGCCTCCTGCACCACCGTGAGACCGCGAAGTCCTCCTCGCCGGTGAGCGACGGGGAGCTCCTCCTCCAGATCAAGCACGAATGGGGTGACCCGCCCACACTCGCAGCATGGAGCTCCGCGTCGGCAGCGGCGAGCGCACACTGCCGCTGGCCGTACGTGGAGTGCGACACGGCCGGGCACGTCACGGGTCTCGCCCTCGCCAACCTCGACCTCAGGGGCCCTGTCCCGGACGCCATCGGCGATCTCTCCAACCTCGCACTCCTCGACGTCTCCAACAACGTCATAACCGGTGTGTTCCCGACGGCGCTCTACCACTGCAGGACGCTCCGGTACGCCAACCTATCCTTCAACTACATCGGCGGGGAGCTCCCCGCTGACATCGGCCGGAACCTTGGGGCGAACCTCAGTGTTCTAGACCTCGGGTTCAACAAGTTCAAGGGCAACATCCCGTCGTCTCTATCAAGGCTTCAAAATCTTCGCGCTCTCCTGCTAGACCACAACCGCCTCACCGGCAGTACCCCGGCGGAGCTCGGCGAACTAACAAGCCTTCGGAAGCTGTGGCTAGCATACAACCCATTCGATGCAGGAGAGCTACCGGCGTCGTTCAAGAATCTGACCAACCTAGTCAACCTCAACGCGGACCATTGTAACCTCAATGGCGACTTCCCAAGCAGCGTGGTGGTGAACATGCCAAAGTTGGAGGAGCTGTTCCTTGGGGACAACAACCTCACAGGCATGTTTCCGATGGTGCTCTACCGCTGCCACTCGCTTCGGTATCTCAACCTATCCTACAACCACATTGGAGGGGAGATCCCCAATGATATCGGTCTTGGACTCTCACGGAACTTGAGTATTTTGTACCTTAGTGGCAATGAATTGAACGGTACTATCCCATCATCTCTATCAAGGCTTCCAAACCTTTAATTATCTCTTCCTGGACGAGAACCGCCTCACCAGCACTATCCCAGCAGAGCTCAGCGAGATGACAAGCCTTAGGGCATTGTGGCTAGCGAACAACTCGCTGACCAGAACCATACCTCCGGAGATCTAGAGCATGAAGAAGCTGGAAGCATTTGTTGTGGACATGAACAACCTCACGGGACATCTGGTGGTTGACGGCTTTGCGGCGATGAGCTTGATCATTATCTCCGTTTTAGAAAACAACCTCACTGGTACCATCCCTGATATCTTCGGTCACTTGAGGAACCTCACTGAATTGTACCTGTACGGCAACAACTTCAACGGTGAGATACCAAAGAGCATTGGTCGGTTGCCGTCACTGATGGTATTGATGCTGTTCAATAACAGGCTTACTGGTACGCTCCCGGAAGAACTCGACAAGCACTCACCAGGCTTGTACAATGTTCAGGTGGATGACAACGAGCTTAGTGGTGCCATCCCAGAGGGGCTCTGCACCAGTGGCCAGCTACTCACTTTCACTGCCTCAAACAACCGCTTGAATGGCTCCATCCCTAGTAGGACTCGCACGCTATGCCTCTCTAAGGTATCTGTTCCTAAACAGCAACCAGCTCAACGGCGAGATACCAACAGATTTGGGCTACGGCACACCAATGCTGAAGCAACTGAACCTGGCCAACAACCAGCTCTCGGGAAGGATCCGTTAAGCTGATCTGTAGAGTTCTGGCGATGCAGCAACTTTCCAGGTTACTACTATGTTCGCTGGAGCAGCTGAACGGACAGGCCTCCCAGCACAAATATTATACATGACTCTGATCCTCTTAATATCACTTATGCCTTGTAATCTTCACTACTGCTATATATATAATAATTTTCCTTTCAGAAGTCTATGTTCGCTAACTGGGGGACAATTTAAGATGCATCCTTAATGAAATGGCGCTTCTGCATTATTGTTCCTACTACCCTATAAATGGCCAACAACCAAAAAAGATTTTTAAAAAAATGCTGTACTGCAGTGCAGGTAACCAGTTCTTTGAAATCAGTTCACGCCCCAACAGCCTTCCGCTTCTTGGCAGTCATGTAGGGCCGCACCACAAACTCACTTTGTGCTTCATTTTGTTCCACGGTTCCTAGTTTGATCTGTCAGGCAAGGGCAAGCAACATGTTAGTACTAGCAAACAGTATCTGTCCCTTAGACAGTGTGGTAATGACTGGATGGAGTGTTCCTGATACCTGGTACAACCGCAACTCAAAACGGGGGCCAACCTCCTTCAACTCCATCGATCTGGTACCAACAGGTTTTTCATACACATGATGATGCCTTGCATATAGCAAAATAAAAGGAGCTGTCAGTCATATGCATAAAAGCTTCTCAGAAGCAGAGCGCATACACAATTACACACTAGTGCGTGACAGAAATATTGTACCTGAAAGATATGTAGTCAGGTCCATTAGCAAAAGTAATTATTCGCTTTGAATCTGGCTTTGGCGTAGGAAAGAGGTGCTTGAGAATAGTGGCAGTCCTTTCACCAACCTAGAATACAAATAGCAAGTTACCAGATTGTCATGGACAGAGAGAGAATACAAGGATGGCTACCCTCTTTTTTTTTTTTTTGGGGGGGGGTGTTGTACTCTCCCCTAGTAAAATACTAACAAGTGTTCCTACAATCCAATCCAAGTACTCTAGTAATCAATCAGAGCCCAGAATGCCTCCTGTCAACATCAGCCAAATTTGAGATTTCTGCATGCTAGCTCAAGCAGCAGACAGAAAGTGATGTTCAGATCCAAATTTGAGATTTCTGCATGCAAACTCAAGCAGACAGAAAGTGATGGTCACATGTCAAGTGTTTCTAGCTAAATCAACTAGAATATGGAAGTGGAGATGCTCAGTTTAGAAGGTATGAATGGACAGGAGTAGTCTTCATCTTCAGAGTAGTAACTAACTACGCCTCATGTTAACGGTTACCAAGAAAAACATTATCAAAACCTGAATTATGCGCATATATTAGGAATTTAGGATTTAAATGCAATCCTGTTAAATTCAGAACCCAGCAAACCAGACCCCCACCTAACAAAAGGAGAAGAAAATAAAAGGAAAAGCAAAACATATCGAATACAAGTGATAGCAGAGATTCTCAGTCTTTGAATCATGAAATGGATTTAAGTGTCATCAATGGAAAGAATGTCTCAGGTTAACGAGAAAGACATCATTGCAATCCCCAACACTGAAACAAGAATGAATAGCAAGCACATCACTTTCACAGGTTAATGGGACAACTATCATCACAACCTAGGAATTCTATGGAAATATTAGGAACTCACATGCATGATGTAACTCTATTCAATTTGAACAAAGATTGACAGAACTAAATGGTGACGCCAAAAAAAACACAGAACAAGAATAGGGAAACACAGCAAACTAGTGAGAGTGGAGGTTCTCAGCCTTGAGTTATGAATGGATTTAGGTGTCTTTCATGGAATAAAGGTGTATCAGTTTAACGAGAACGTCATCATTGCAACCTCCCAATATTGTAAAATAGGTATACACATGCTGGGATGCAAGGCACAAAAGGGGAGTGAAAAGATGGTTACAAAAGAGTGTAACCCCCTCAACTTGCTATATCTTCAAACAATATCAATGCTGCTCAGTTATAGTTTTTGAATGGATAGATGCTATCCTCAGTATGTCTCAGGTTAACGAGAAGTCCATCATAGCAGCCACACAAGCACTAAACAAACTACAAACTATAATCTGAATACTGGCTTGCATTAAAACAAAGTTAACATGATGTTTGATGTGACCAACAATATATTTTAGAACCGAACTATTGTTAAATTAACCAAGGTACAACATAGACAAGTCAACAAAACAACAAACTTGCTTGGAAACCGCAGCAGAAACAGAAATGAAGGGAACAACGCGGTAGCAGAAGCAGATTATGAAACTGGAGGAGCTCAGCATCTTATTATTCAAATGAATATCATATCATCATCACCACCATCATCATCATCATACCAGCAGCTTAACAAGAAGCTGTCAATGGGAGCTAGAGAGGGAGGGAGGGAGGGAGGGATGGATGGATGGATCGATCGACAGATACATATATATATATATATATATACACACGCACGCACACACAGTGTGTGTGTATGAGAGAGAGAGAGAGAGAGAGAGTGAGTTCTGAAAAAGATATCATCACAGCAGCCTCCAGTTCATAATGACTGCATGGAATCCTCCTAATGGACATGGATTCCATTCAAGTAAGCAACAATATAAACAAAAACAACATGGCAACCACTGCCACCACCATGCCTCACCATAACCAACCCCACACAGACTTCAGAATTTTCATTGCAAGTATGGAGTTGTGTTTACCTTGCTATGGAAAGGTGTACCTTTTCAAGCACACATAGTGAACAACAGGTCACCATGACAACAAGGCATGAAGGCAAAACAATCCTGTCAAATTTTGAAACCAACAAAACAGACCCCCACCTCAAAAAAGAAATGAAAATAGAAGGAAAAGCAAAACATCAAGGCCAAGTAAAAGTGGGATTCTCAGTCTTTGAGACATGAATGGATTTAAGTGTCTTTCATGGAGAGAACGTCTCAGGTTAACGAGAAAGACATCATGGAAAACCTCCAACACTAAAACAAGAGCGAATAGCAAGCACATCACAGGTTAATGAAACATATATCACCACAACCTCAGCGTTCTGTGGAAATATTAGGATTCACATGCAACCTTTGAACAGAGATTGGCAGACCCAAATGAAGACACCAAAAATCCATAGAACAAGAAAAGGGAAACATAGCAAACTAGTGAGAATGGAGGTTCTCTTCAAGAAAAAAAAAGGTGAGTGGAGGTTGTCAGCATTATTGAGTTATGAATGGATTAGGTGCCTTTCATGGAATAAAGATGTATCAGGTTAATGAGAAAGACACCATTGCAACCTTCGAACATTGTAAATAGGCATGTACATGCTGGGATGCAGCAAGGCACAAAAGGCAAATTAAAAGAGGGTTAAAAAAGTGTGCAACACCCTCAACTTGTTATGTATTCAGACAATATCAATGCTGCTCAGTTATAGTTTTTGAATGGGAAGATGCTATCCTCATAGTATGTCTCAAGTTAACGAGAAGTCCATCATGACAGCCACACAAACTACAAACTGTAATCTGAATTTGCTTGCACTTAACATGATGTTTGATGTGACCAGCACTATATTTTGGAATGGAACTATTGTTAAATTAAATGATGTACAATATAGACAAATCAACAAAACAAGAAACCTAGCTTGGAAATAGCAGTGGAAGCAGAAAATGTAGAAAGGAATAATGCAATAGCAGCAGCAGATTATGGAACTGAAGGTGCTCAGCAGCTTATTATTCAAATGAATATCATCATCATACTAGCAGACTCACAATTGTTGCGCTAAAACGCCATTATGCTACTCTGAAGTTGTACTCCTTTGTTTTCTGTGCTTAGCATCAAGGACTTTGTGAACCTGGCCAAGAACAAGAGCCCAAGACACGTGATAGATTATCAGGGTAAATTTCAGAGTCATGCACCTGACCATAGCTGTTGGTCATACTAAAGACAGGGCACAGAAATACAACCAACGAACATCAAACCATGGTTTGATATAGAGAATGCTAGTTCAAATTTGGACAAAAACGTACACGAATGCTTCCCTGTTCTGCTTACTCCATTACAGGCACACACAACCCTAGAATTGGGTGTCAAGGAAATGCAATCGTAAAAGAGCAACAATCCTAGCCAGATGGAAATACAATCTTAAGGACAGAGAACAGAGGGCAGAACTCATACAGATCTTGTACTGATCTGAGCCCCTGTGAGGTGTGCAGGTGAGGACTGCCACTGAATGGCTGCAAAGTGTCCAAATTGTTTATGTCCCTCTCTGCACGAATGAACAGTGGCAAATGCGGCATGGTTGGCTTGGCTGGACCTCAAGGAACAGACAACATGGGGAGGGAGCGCATGGCTTGGAGAGTCGAGCAATACTGTGAAAAACAGCGGCGGCCGAAGTGGAGGCTCCCGTGGAGCGGTGGAAGTTGGCCAATGAGAGAGAGGGCCCGGTGAGGTGGCCGGCGCTGGCACCTGGCAGAGATCGCCGTCTGGAGTCTGGATCGCCTCTCCTCAGGGAGAAGAACCTGTGTGGGAGAAGGAACGGACTTGCTTGCTGACATATTCCTGCCAGCCTTTGGTTACACAAATACTAGTGGGCATCCAGATTACGAATGACGTTTGGAACAAAATATTCTTAAATGAGTGTTTGGGCAAGAGATCGGCGTAAAGATCAATTTTGCTGACCAAGTTTCTGAAAGATACAGCTTCGGGCACACTCTGAGCATGTGACAATTAAGCAGGCACACAGTTACGCTGCAGCGGCCAGCGGGAGAATCATCATGAGTCCAATACAAAACACTCTTCCAAGAGGAATGTCGGTCTCACTTAGCTTTGTGTGAAGTAATCTAACGATACCTACTAAAAGCGAGCAACCAAGCCGGGTCCGACGCCCTCACGGACACTGTGCTCGGCACAGTGTCTCCCCTCTCACACGACGCTGTTCCCAGCACAGTGTACCCGTTTGGAACAGTAACGGGTTTATAAACAGTAACCACCCGCTATGAACAGTAAACCCGTGCCCGTTTGGAACAGTAACGGGTTTATAAACAGTAACCACCCGTTATGAACAGTAAACCCGTAACGGTTCACCCGTTATAGCCCATGAACATACCCGTTATGAACAGTAAAGTACCCGCTATAAAACAATCTACCCCGATATGAACAATTATACCCGTTAACAAAAACGGTATATACCCGTTAGGAGCACAAACGGGCCTCCCGTGCTTTAGCACGGGGTCCCTGCTAGTATTTGTTTATGATGCATAATAAGTATTATTAAATTAATTATGTAACATATTTTTATAATAAACTTATTTAATGATACTAATTGTTGCTAATATTTTCTATAAAAATTACCCGTGATAAGGCCTACAATGTTATTATTTTTGGGATAGAAGGAGCAAATAGTAAATGTTCTTTGTCTCTTGACTTTTTCCCTTTGTCTTTTTTAAAGGAGGCAGCTCCTCCTGTTTGCCTTATAAAACGGTAAATAGTAAATTGTACACCCCTACTATAAATCATTTTTTATAGTAAATGGTACACAAAATTGAGCCAAGGACCCTGGATGAATAGAAGGGATCGGAGTTCATTTAAAATAAAGTTGTGGCCTCCATCTTTCCTTCTTGGACTAGAGGGCATCTAGATCCATGAGCGTACTCTCATCTGGTTTACTCGGCCTGTTCGCTTGTCTTATTGGTCTGGCTTATCAGCCGTTTGAACAGTATTTTCCCTCACAGTAAATCAGCCATCTTATGTGACCAGCCGAACATACCAACTTATTATGGAACCTGCTGTCAATCAGGCTTCAGCTTGTCAACTTAAAGGACAGATCGTAAATTTCCTCTTTCAATATTTAATGACGCTATTCTTACTTCAGTAACATGTGACTTGTCTCTCGATAGTGAGAAGCCTAGCTGGGATGACCTTTTCAAACTCGAGACCTGTGAACCCAAATCTTTTAGAAGTGGTTATAGGGGTAGAGTGATTGTGCGTGCATGCAAAGGGTGTGTGCATGTAAGGGCTAAGAATGAAGGTTGGAACCAAATGTTAGCAAAGATTTGGGGAAAGGCATGCCCATAAAGATCAAAGCTTATTGATGACACATGCTAATGGGGCATCACTACTCTAGCTCTCAAAGTATTTGACAAGCCGAACTTTTGCAGCAGGAGGAATTAATCCGCATACAGCTAGCCCAATGCATGCATATGTGCAGGCAATCGTTAATTGTAATAGATGATACGGTTCCAAACTCCGTGCGTACATATATATATATTGGTGTCACCTGCCACGCGATCGAAGACCAAGGGCCAGGTGAGTCTCACAGTCACAACATAGCGTTTGGCGCCATGAGGACCCTCGATGAAAAGATGGCCCTTGAAATTGAAAGGCTCAAGGAAAAAGACGTCGTCGTCTCCACTGAGCAGACGACCCATACTAGCCACAGATTCCCATACAGCCTGCGAGGGATAGCCGGGGAAGACCACCGCTACGCCTTGCCAAGCGTGGTGGGCATCGGCCCTTGGTGCAATCCCTTCTATGATCGCTTCAATGACGGCGACGGCGACGGCGACAACAAGTTACGGCACCTGATCTACATGGAGGACGCCAAGTGGGCGGCGGCCTACTGGTTCTGCAGGCTCTCAGGCCGCTCCACGTCGGCGGTCTACGAGACGGTTCATGCCTTCGTGCGTCACCCGTCGATCCGAAGCTACTACGGAAAGGACCTTCCATCCCGTCTGCTGCTTGATCGCCATGACGATGAATTGGCCACCATGATGTTCGTGGACGGCTGCTTCCTCCTGCAGTACATGATGGGCGGGGACGGGGCCGACCCGTTGCTCCGGAAGCGGATGTCCCTGTCCAGCATCAGGAAGGACATCTTCATGCTCGAGAACCAGATCCCGTACCTGGTGCTCGATCGAGGTGCTCATGGGCTTCACCAGCGTCAACGACGTCGTGCGCGGTTTTGTCGCCAAGATGGGAATGGAGTTCTTCCGCCCGTCAAAGCCGACGCGGACGACGACGACGACGACGACTGGCGAAAGCAGCAGCGGCAGCCGTGCTCATCAAGATTACAAGCCGCCGCACCTCCTGGGGCTGCTCCTGTTCCATGTGACGGGCAGCGCGCCTGAAGCGGCGGTGACGGCGGCGACCTCCTCGAAATCGCAACACGAGGGCGAGCAGGGCAGCGCGCCCTTAATAAACTTATCGCAGCCCCGGAGCGAAGCCGAGCTCGCGCGGATCGGCGTCAAGCTGACCCCCGCCAGCAGCGCCACCGCACGTCTCGGGGACATGGCCTTTACGAGGAAGCCCGTGCTGTTCGCCGAGCTGTCGCTGTCGCCGCTGTTCCTCGACGACGACACCGCCTGCTGGCTCGTCAACATGGCCGCGCTGGAGGAGGCCATCGCCGCCCGAGCCTCCACCACCATCATGCTGGGGGCCTCGCCGCAGGAGTGCTTGAAGCTCAGCTCCTACCTGTCGGTGCTGGCGATGCTCGTGGACGGCGAGAAGGACGTGCACCAGCTGCGGCGTGCCAACCTTCTGCACGGCACCCTGAGCAACACGCAGGCGCTGGCCTTCTTCAAGGGCCTCGGCCACAACCTGCGCCTTGGCCACCAGTACCTCGCCGTCTTGGAGGAGATCAACAGGTACACGCAAGACAGGTCGGTGAGGATCGCGCTCTACAGGTTTGCCTACGACAACTACAAGACCATCGCCGCCGTCTTGTCCATCGCCAGCGTTCTCGTCGGCATCTTCAAGACCCTTCTCTCATTCAAACAGCACTAGACGATGATGGACTCATGGACAGCACTGATGGCTGGCTGTATGTGTATCCAAATTCCAAACTCCGCCTATTATATTTCTTTTTCTGTTTTGTAATTTCCAGACAAGCAAAGTTTGTTTCAGTGTACGAAGTATGTAAGGTTTACAAATAATTAACTTGAGATAAACCGATATATATGAAAGAAGAAGAGAAAGAAATGCGTTTGCATCTCAAACACTTGCAGACTTGCTCGGGCTAAGGTGTTTAGCGGTAGAGCTCTAAAACAGCTAATAGCGGAGCTATAGCGGGCTATAGCGGGAGATAGCGGCTAAATTGTACATGAACGCAAATAGCAGCACCCTGCCTCAAAAGGCTATAGTGGGCTATAGCGGCAGCCTTAGCGGGAGATTTAAAACTATAATCATTACACGTACTAATCTTGCAGATTTGCTTTAGAGCACTCGAACAGTCCGATGGGTCCATGACACCATTGCCCTGCATTTCGGATGCCTTCAGCACGCACAAGCCTGAGCCTCAGCCTCTTCTGCAGAGGCGCATCTGAATAGAACCCGCAATGCTGTAAGCTAAACCTCCCCTGCAGAGTTTCCTGATGCCAAGTGCCGACGCCTGCCTGCTTCTCCTGTCAATTCAACGAAGGACTCATCGACACTCATTTTCATCCAGCCATCCGGGGAGCCTCCCAGCGCTCAGAAGATGCCGTCATTGGCGTCCGAACAGCTGAAAACCAGCATTGGCTTACCCTTTCTCATCTGGTTCCACCACACCCTATTGCCGTGACTGATAGTAACCAGTTTGGTCCTGTTCCTCTGAACCAAAACTTCTGCAGGCAATGGCCACTGCTCTGAGTGCTCTCGCATTGCATTCTGTAGGTGTTTTGCTTGCGGACATTCTAAAGTAGCATGGAAACTGTCCTATGATGAAATAGCACATAATGCGCACTGATCATTCCTCTCAATTTTCCTGATTGCTTTGTTCCTCTTTGTTGGGACTTAGGAGAGCACCCCTTGCGAGTTTCCAGGCAAAAATTCGTACCTTTGGTGGTAAATTTGCTTTCCATATTTTCCTTCAGAGCAAGCGATCTCTATCTCGCGTCTGCACTATCAGTCACGGTCACAGTTTGCTGAGCAGTTGTAGTGATTGAAGTACAGTAGCAGTGTACAATTTGAAGCAATCTGTACAAAATAAAATAAAAGAAGAAGAGGAAAAGGGTAAAGAAAGAATCTGAGCACTTGAGCAGCACGTGTTGATGAAAAGGAGTTGGAAAACAAAAAGGAAAAATAAAGAAAAATTGCGTTTGCCGGGAGTCGAACCCGGGTCTATTGCTTGGAAGGCAATTATCCTAACCGTTGGACTACAAACGCTTACATGTCTAATATCCTTAGAAAAATTTTGAAGTATATATTTATCAACTTTAGACATCCAAACATTTGTTGGTTGAGAACCGTCAGCCTGGACTTTCAGTTTGTTGTTCGTTTCTTTTTCCTTCATTCATCCAAGAACTACTCAGGTAATAGCACTAGAGCCTCTGAGAGGGAACAACATAAATTCATCATCTTTACAGGGTCCAAGCATGCAAACCCAAATTACGCTAAAAAACTGATAGAACTAGTCAGGTTTCAAAATTCAAAATGCAGTAGAAGCTCCTCTGCTTCCAAAAACATCGGCTGCACTGCTCCTGATTTCAAAATCCAGAGGAAACATCATAAATTCATCATCTTTACAGAGTCCAAGCAAGCATGCAAACCCCCAATAGCTTGTAGTACATCAGTCCTACTTAGCTTCATCCCAAGCTGGACCAACAATCCTCAATCAACAAAAGAACCCAAAACTGTCCTGAATTAATCAAAGCCGACGATCAATCAAAGTCATCGCCGTCAGCGGTGGTGCTCGTCCACGGCGGCGCCGCCGACGATATCGGCGAAGTCGGTCTCGGAGGCGCAGGGGATGGTGAGGCCGCCGCAGCGGTGGTCGAATCCGAACTCATCCTCCACCCGCTTCAGCAGCGTCACGAACGCCGGGTGGCTCAGGCAAGCCGTCGGGATCACCAGCCGCAATAATAGATTTAATAATGAGTTTTTATTCTATCCGCTTATGGCTAAATATCGCCCAGCGTACACCGCCAGGTTAGAAATGTATTTTAATGGGTTCCGCCGCCGCTGCCGATGCCGGCGATTCGGATTTGACTTCCTCGCCAGGTGCAGCCTCGTCATCAGCTGTCCTAGCTTCCCTGCCATTGATCTCAGCCTCTCTTTCTCTTTCTGTTGCCTTTCTACTTGACGGGAGCTAGTGAAGTGGAGTGTGGTGAGTGGTGACTAGAGAGTGGAGACAATAGCCCAGTGTGTGCATGTACTTATAGCTGAGCCCTTTTGGGGATCGATTCAGTGCCAGCCAAAAAAAAAGAGAAACAAAACTTTATAGTAGGCATCTATCATTCTATTTCTATCTGCAGCAGTTCTTGTTGGTAGGTGTAAGCTGGACATGTCACATGCATGCTGCACTGTGTACATCATGCTTATCCTGTTAGCCAAGTGTAAGCTGGACATTTCATTCACTCAGAACGGACAGATGCAGTCGTAGTAGAACAGGAACTACAGTACCGGATCACCAGAAACCAATATATCTATATCTATAGATCTAGTCCTCTCCAGACCAGATAGAGATATGGGCCAGCGTGTCGCGTGGCAACACCACGAGTGAAGGAATGCATTGTACTTGGGCACGGTGCCTGGCTGTCCTGAGCCCACACAGGAGGCCACCGCCGGCCACGGCAATAACAAGCAAGACCTATCAGGTGCCGGCCGGTTCGCCCAGTTCTTCTCATAGTGCAGAGCGCCTGCCGCCAGAGCCCCGGGCTTGCATGCCTGACTGCCACTGTCAATGCCACTCATCTGAAGGATACACACAGGGCAGAGCGGCTCATCACAGTGATGCTCTCCATCTACTGATCTGAGCATCTCTAATCCTTTTCTTTGAGGGTGCCAGCAGCAGCCTGAAGACAACTACTGTACTTGTATTGTACTAGTAGAAACGATGATCTCGTTGTCTGCAGGGAGATTGATCGAAGGCCGGGCCGTCAAGTCTGCAGCAAGAACAGTGGCAAATTAAACTAGCGAGTGGTTGGATGGGTATTCATGTAGTAGAGGAAAAGCAGAGGCAGAGGGTCATTATGGCAACGGGTACGTACCCGGCGGGTACTAGCCACCCACACCCGCACCCGCAGACGGGTAACAAACTCGTTCCACACCCGCACCCGACGGGTAAATTTTACCCGGCGGGTATTCCGTACCCGCGAACACACCCGAAAATTATATAGAAATATCATTTTTTTAATAAACAATATATAAAAAATTTAGGAATTTTCACACCACCAAATACAACTTAATCCAATATGTATATACTAAGTAGTGTTCACATAGACTTGGGATAAATAATTAGGTTATGTGGGCTAAATTGATTATGATAGTTAGTAAATTGTTGCGGGTATTTTTTACCTGCGGGTACGCGGGTATGGGTAGTATACATCCATACCCGTACCCGCGTACCCGATGGGTAGAGGACTTCGTCCAGTAACACACCCGCGGGTAGAAAAATTCACCCATACCCATGTCTTAATCGGGTAAAACCCGTCGGGTACCCGGGTTTCGGGTACCCATTGCCATCCTTGGGCAGAGCACGGCCTTGTTTACTTTACCTTCTAACTTCTAAGTTTTTTCACTCTCTCTCCATCACATCAATTTGTATCCGCATATAAAGAGTATTAAATATAAGTAAAATAAATAACTAATTACATAGTTTGGTTGTACATCACGAGACGAATCTTTTGAACCTAATTGGACCATGATTGGACAATATAACTGCTACAGGACTTTTCAATCTCTCTCTTCCCCCATCTAAACAAGGCCCACATAGGGGAGCTCCAAAGTTGCCGAGCAAGCAGCACTGTGCCTCCTCCATGCCATTGCCAGGCTGACGGACGCCGGAAAACCGGCGGCGGGCGGCGGCGACATCATGGCCAGGGCCGCCGTTCTGGAGCCATGTGACGTGTGCGCATCCCGTCCCTGCAAAATGCAAACTCTGCCGCCACAAGGGTTCTTTAGCTAGCCCACAGAAATTCCTATTCTTCTATTTTTTTAAAAAAAAGGAGAATTTCGTAATTGATTTGATCGCGAGCAGCAATTCTTTAGCCCACAATGATTGCAAATATTTCGGTTTTTTTCCCGTAAATAACTGCATCGTGATTATTTTGGGGATTACCTTTTTTTAAACAAAAGAAATAACGGGATTGAGTTCCAATTTAGGGTGTTCTGTGCATAATTGCAACCTAATAAAATAGTAAAATTGGATCGTGGAGAAAGTTGCGTTCAAAATAAGGGGTCAATTTGCAAGATTTGTTGACCGACTCACGACCTCTTCCGGTGTCTTCTTCTGTTCTTCCCCACTGGCGCCGACGGCGGCGTCCGGCACGGCGCCACGGCCGACAGCGGAGGCGGAGGCTCCCGCCGTGGCGCGGCCCTCGTTCCAGATAGAGAAAGTTTCCGGCATCACGTAGCTCCATTTCTTCGCCGGGTTATTCGGAGCACAAACAGCGGGAAGCCGAGGCCCGAGGGGTGTACAGGACGGACGCCGTGCCGCCGATCAGGTGAGGGCACACCTCGGCCTCTTCCCTTCGATGCCCTGGATTTGCTTCCCATTGTCTAGTGCACCAGCTATACTGTTACCTTTCCAAAAAAAAAAAAAAGCTATACTGTTCTGACTCTTCAGTATTTCACTGCGTGCTTGCTAATTTTCTTCGCAGCCACACGGCGTTCTGAGCCCACAGATCAGTTGATCTTCTATGTCCAGCCACTTGATTCTTCATCGTTCCAGAGCTGCATCATCTCATCATACCTGGGAAATGGAGTGAACTGGGATTCAACAGAGCATTGAAGTGAACAGAGGTGAGGTTTCTTTTTTGCACATAAAGGTGGCAAAAAATATTGTTTTTGCACATAAAGGAGGAAAGGAGTAATTTTTTTTATAACTTAGGTCCTGACTCCTGACATAAAACTCATAAGGGGTTCAGAACAGCTGATTCTTAGCAATATTGATTGAAATACACGGGCTTGTGGGCACTCGAAGGGTTTTAATCCAACATTTGGTAGTTGGCTGACTTGCCATTCTGTGTGTGTCATAAAATTTCCTTTTGAGCCTCTGAAGTCTAAACTGAAGGTAAAGTTTCAGTAAATATATAGTTCTTGATACATTAGGAAATCAAAAGCATCTTAAGGTAATGTTTACATTTTAGTGTGGTTCTCACTGTCTTAAATAATGGGATTTCCAATCAGTTTCAAAATGCTCGAGAAATAGTAACCAGAAACCCAATGAAAGCAAAGCAAAGGCTAAGCCTAGTTGTTGGAAGGGTAGGCGCTTCTATTGGATGGAGTGGAGGTATGGGCTTCTAAATTCTAGCCTGAGCAATGTGCCACTGTACTTCTTGTCGTTTATCAGTTGTTGTCAGTTTAATGAAAATATCATGGTGGAAAAGAAGTACCATAGCTAAAATCCCGGGCAATGACGGTGGATCAACTAGTGCTGCTGATCCAGGATGACATTGCCATGCTTCGACAAGACACAAAAGCATGATTTTACCAAGTACTCCGTACTAACAATGCATCCTATTGTCAAAGGGGTTACAATAACATGTAAACCTTGTTTATTTGCCCTGGCCTTGGTATAGCCTCCTCTTGTAATTACCTTTTCCACCTTTCTACTATACTGAAAAGGTTGGGCACTTGCACCTGCACTCATAAGTTGACCTTAGTGTAGCCGTGTAGATAAAATGTGGTTTGGAGGTGATTGGCCCTGGGATGTAAAAAATTTAAGTCTCTTAGGGAAGTTTTTGTTGAAGCTTGAAAATGAGGAAGTGCTCTTGCAATCTCTCCTTGCCAAACTAAACATAAGCGCATGGACTTGAATGCTGGTCCCTTTGGAAAACAGAAACATGTTGGCCTATAAAGTTGAGGTTCAACAAACCACCAAGTGGGTTGTACTGATAAACACAATCAACAACCTCTATTCTCTGTCTTCTTCCCCTCTTGTTCCTTAAAGAGAACTTGTATTTTTCTCATCATGTTTTGAAGGGTTGAAGATGGCAGAAACCTTGTACATGTTACATGCTCAAGCAGGTTCTTTGCTGCTGGCAATCGGAACATGACAGCACGACATGCTGATTATTCAGGAACCACATGCCTGCAATGGTTCTCACAGTCTCACTAGTTTCCCTTAAAAAGAACTTATCTTTTTTTCATAATGTTTGGAAGGGATGGACATTGTCTAAACCTAGTACATATTACACACTCTAGCAGATTCTTTGCTGCTGGCAATTGGGACAAGACAGCAACATAAGTTGATTATTATGCAGGAGCCGCGTGTCTTCACCAAGTGCCCTAGAAAATTGGAGAGAGATTAGGGAGATCAAGACATGACACGAGTGCTATCATTAAGCCACCGTGTAATTCTGTGATCAGATCAGAATCAGATGATAACACGCGGCTTGCTTGGAAGCCTGGAGCTGGACCGCTGGAGGTGAGCGAAGTCAACTTGCTGCTCACTCATCCGCCGGCAACTTGCATCTTAATTAATCCGTATATCATGTTCTGTATCTTATGCAGTAATTCTGATCTTGGCATTCTTCACCCGTGCAGGTGAGTTTGCTGCCAAAAAATCAGACATGACAGCCTTGTAATCAAGCTCAACTAACTAGGATGCTTCTTTTCATGCTCAAGTGCTTCGCCAGCTCTAGTTATATAAAGGGGAAACGCAAGGCTAGGAAGAAACCATTACAACAGAAGCAGCAACTTGCCTTCTATTCCCAGCAAAGAAAAGCTTCAAAGCATCCATTGCAACCATGGCCTACCATCTGAGATCTGCAAGTGCACCTTCAAGCCCTCGCTCCAGTGAAACCAGTGTGGAGGAACAACTGCAGAGCCTGAAGGCGACTGTTTCTTCGCCTTCCATGACTGTCCAAACCATGAGAGATAGTCTGACAAAGCTTGGAAGCATCTACAGCTGCATCGATGAGCTCACATGCTTCGCCAGCAGTCAGAGGAAGGTAGTGGAGGAGGAGCTCGAGAGCTCTCTTGTCCTGCTTGACCTCTGCAGTGCCATGCAAGAGAACTTTGCAGAGCTCAAGACCATCGTCCTGGAGATGCAACTAGCTCTCAAAAGAGGAGATGATGCAGCTCTTCAGGCTAGGGTTCACTCTTACGCCCGCTCAGCCAAGAAGGCACAGAAGCAGTGCAAAAAGAGCAACAAGGCTGCTTCTGACATCGAAGGAGGCAAGGTGGTCAAGCTGTTGTCTGAAGCAAGGGAGATAGCTGTCACAATTCTCGAATCAACGCTGCAACTCTTGTCGAAGCAAGTTGCTACCCCAAGTCCTGGAAAATGGCCTCTTGTATCCAAGGCTTTCCAGAAGAAGAGAGTTGTGTGTGAGGAGGAGCAATTGCAGATGTTGGAGTTGGACATTGTGGACCTTGAGAGCGGAGTTGAAACTTTGTTCAGGAGGTTGATCCAGAGCAGAGTTTCACTTCTAAGACTAACTCCAACAGACCCAACCCATTTTGGAGAGGCATTCGCCGGTTTGGGTTGTGCACAGTGAAAGAGTGTGTAACCCAAATCCCACGTTCTCCAACAGCCGACGCACAGTTCGCACCGGCGCTGCCCCTCGCTCTCTCCGGCGCCACCCGCCCTCTCTCCGGGGCCGCCGGAGCCCGAACCGCCCCTCCCTCTCTGCCTCCGTAACCCGGCGCAGCCTCTCCCTCCCTCCCTCCAGATCCGGCACACCTCCTCCTCCATGGCCGGCGCAGCCTCTCCCTCCCCTCCCTCCCGAGATCCATCGCAAGTCGGCCCCGTCCGCGGCTCCGGCGGGCGCGGCGCAGCCAGCGTGGCGTGGCGTGAGAGAGTCGGCCGGCTTGGAGTAGCGTGGACGCCCCTCCGTGCCCACCTACCGATCGCTTGAGGAGGCCCGGCGGGGCGGTGGGGCCAGCGCCGTCCGTCGCGGTGGCGGGCCAGCGCCGCCTGAGGCTGAGCAGCGGTCACCTTTCGCCTCTGCCATGGCCGCTGAGAGGCGGTCTCGGCGCCCCGTCGCTCGGCCCTCGCTGTCGTCCTTTGCACTGGGGCCGGGGCCTCCATCCACGGGAGCGGCTGCCGGGCCCGGCACCGGCACCAGTGGATGAGGAGGGAGCAGAAGCAAAGGTCTCTCTTGTGGCATTCATGGAGGAGACGGACAGGCAGAGAAGAGCCAGAGGAAGAAGAGAGGAGCGAGGAAGAAGAGAGCAGCGCCAGGATTTGCGTCAGTGGTGAGAGGCGACGCATCTTTGCGTCCTGGCTCGGGTGGGAGGCAAAATGCGCGCTCCGACTGCGTCGTCTGTTGGAGAGGGATTTTCTCACCTAAAAACACTGTGTACGACCTAAAATGGGTTTGGGTTGCCTTTTGCATGTCTTGTTGGAGTTAGTCTAAATGCTCTTAGTTTGTAGACATATAGGTCCTACACCAACTCTACCCTGCGATTAGCGTCCGCCTTTTAGAGGACTTGCTGATCATCCAAACAAATTTTGTTGTATATATGAGACAGAAAGTGTACAGGAAATCATTTGATAGAGAAGCAAAGTTTTTTTGTCCATTTCATGTTGTCCATTTCACCATTCTTCTTCCTCTGATGAAATTTCTTTGTTTAGGCCATGTTGCCTATACGTTTCATTTCACATCATACAAAGGGAAGCTAAACAACAGTCTAGAAGGCTTTGCTGCTGGCAATAGGAACATGACAGCACGATAAGCTGATTATTCAGGAGCCTCATGCCTGAAATGGTTCTCACCAGTTTCCCTTAAAAAGAAATATTTTTCTCATAATGTTTGGAAGGGATAGACATCGCATAAACCTAGTACATATTACACACTCTAGCAGATTCTTTGCTGCTGGCAATTGGGACATAGCAGCACCATAAGTTGATTATGCAGGAGCCACATGCCTTCACCTAGTGCACTAGAAAGTTGGATAAAAATTGGGGAGACCAAGAAATGACACGAGTGCTATCATTAAGCCACCGTGTAATTCTGTGATCAGATCAGAATCAGATGATAACACGCGGCTTGCTTGGAAGCCTGGAGCTGGACTGCTGGAGGTGAGCGAAGTCAACTTGCTGCTCACTCATCCACCGGCAACTTGCATATTAATTAATCTATATATATATCATGTTCTGGATCTTATGAAGTGATTCTGATCTTAGCATTCTTCACCCGTGCAGGTGACTTTGCTGCCAAAAAATCAGACATGACAGCCTTGTAATCTAGCTCAACTAACTAGGATGCTTCTTGGGTTGTGTGTCTTGTTTCAGGTCACCACTTGGGCCTTGTTTAGATCGGCCATACTTGCAACTTTTTGCAACCTGACACAGACCTGCTCCATGGGTTAGAATTGAGGAATAGATGGATTGAAAAATTTCCAATCACTGTACAGCTGCCACACTTGTCTGCAGCAAATGCATGCATGCAAATGCAGCTATTGCATGCTGGATCAGGGCCGCTGCATGCAAATGCATGCATGCAGCCTGACCTGGCACACACATGCATGCAGCAACAGCATGCATCAAGCAGCACCGAAAAAACTAAACAGCCTGTATACAACAATTTCATGCACTTCTTCATCATTCACAGGCCAACAGAAAACCAATATTACAAACATATAAGTATTCTCAGTTCGCAAATATTACAGATTTGAAATAGCACATACATGTACCCAAATGTACCGGAAAAATTTTATGCACCTCTCAAAGTACATCGAAGCATGTACCGAAAAATTGTTACACTCTTCAAGCAACATTATTACAACAGAAAACCAATTTCACACCAACGTAAATGACAAACAAGCAAACCATATGTATCAAGACTTATTGAACAGGGAGTGTGCAATATTGTCCCGAACAGCATTCATCCATGCTCGGTCCTCATTTGTCCGGGGGCGGCGATCTCAGGCTGATCCAGGTAGGCTTCGGGCGGCATAAAGGTAGGATGCTGATCTACATGATTGAAGTCGGCATCAAACTGCCCACTCAACCTTATGAAGTTATGCAAAGCAACACAAGCCACTATGATCTTTGTCTGTGTTTCACTAGGATAGGCAGGGATATGCAACAATATGCGCCACTTCATCTTCAACACGCCAAAGGCCCTTTCAATCACATTTCTAAGAGAGGAGTGGGCATAATTGAATACCTCGTCCTTACCGCTCAGTTCTGCGGCGTTTCGAAAGTCTTGGATATGGTACTTGGTGCCTTTGTAAGGAGCGAGATACCCGGGACGATTTAGGAACCCCGAGTCCACCAAGTAGAACTTCCCTACACTACCAAGCACCTGAAATTGTTAAATGTTTCAATTAGTAATGTCAAATGTACTACCAGACAGTTGTGTACCTTGAGGGGGATGTGGGAAGTCATCTTTGAAGTTTGTCATTGCATCCCGAAACACCCTCATGTCATGGATAGACCCCGGCCATCCCGCAAGCAGAAATGTAAAGATCATGTCAAAGTCACAAACAGCCAACACATTCTGTGTTGTCATGCCTTTGCGACACATGTCTTTGCACAAACTTGTCTTGTGGCTTTGAACGAGGATGTGGGTGCCATCTATAGCACCGATGCACCCCTTGAATTCTGGATAGAACCTTCTCTTCCTCACCCTATTGTGCACTGTACTAAAGTGTGGATCCCGGGGCTGAATGATGTCGTTGGCAAGGTTAACCACACATGGCAGGACTCTATAGAACATGTTGTGAACAGTGGCAAGTGACCTCTCAAACCTGTCCTCTACTTGCCTATATGGTTGTGCACCACCTAATATCCAAAGAAACATACCTAAAGCCTCAATTGAGTTGGACTTTGCTGTGTTTTTGAGGCCATAGTTTTCTGTCAAAAGCTTGTGCAGTCTATAGAACATTTGTGGGGTCAATCTAAACATGTTGTAGCAGGAATATGCATTTGATAGTTTGAGTTCAACCCACTCTAGCCCAGTCATCTTTGGTACCCTATATGGTGCCCTATTGTAGTATTTATGCATGTGAGTCTCCACTGATGACATACCATATTGGATTGCAGCCTCTTCTTCAGGGTCATCCAAGAACATGTCGAAGAAGCCCTCCTCCCACTCATCATCATATGTGTCATCGTCATCGTCACTGTCGTCAACAACTGGATCAACTGGTGCTGCAGGCCCCTGTGCACATGAAACAAGCAAATAGATGGGTGTCAGTATGTATGACCACAGGAATATTTTATCATGCACCCTTTACCCCAGCAACAAATATCAGTTGTTCCCACCACCACACCTCTTACAGCAATTGAAATATCAAACTCGACACAAACACAAATGACGTAGATCGATAACAGAATAACAATAAGTTCCACAACATAAAGCAGGTTCATAACACACACGCAGGACACATGCATGCATAAGAGGGCCTAGTTACGTTCCCCTGTGTAGTTGCCTTAATGGTGGTGTAGTTGTTAATGGTTCTGCCCGGGATCGACTTAATAAAAAATCGCGCAGCAGTCTTGTTTTCACAGATAGCAAGCACTGCACTCCACTGCTTCCAATCTTCCTGTGAAGCCCCAGCTTCTTTAGCCAGCTTGACCACTTCGTCAACGATGCTAAGCTTCTTCTCCTCCTGCTCCTCCTTAGCTGCCTTCTTGTGCTGCACACTTTGCTGCCTCTCATTCCAAATATCCCTCAGTGCCGCAGTCCTATTTTCGATACTGTAAGTCAAGTTGTCCACAGTGTCAGTGATCCTAAGAGCTGCACTCCTAGACCTCTTCTTTGGGGCTAGCGGCCGTCTTGCCGAGTCTCGAGGTGTGCGGATGTCTTCGTCATCAGGGACCTCTTGCTCCCGGTGCTGCTCCCGAGGTGTCCGGATGTCCTCGTCATCATCAACAAGCATATGAGTGGGCGTGGGGCATTCCTGCGGCTAGGAGCATACCTTGTCATTTGTCTCCCCCATCCTTTGCTACACCTTGGAACATGCGATCCAAAAGCTCCATGTATTCAGGCATTGCACCCTTCAGCTTGTTGTCCTGCAAAACAAGCATTACGAAAGAGTGGGTTAACAACTGCAGGTTGGTAATAGTAGCTGTAATAGACAATAGAGAAACGGCATACCTTGTCATTGGTCTCCCACCACTCATCTGAAGCACTCACGGTACCATCGGTGTTGATTTCTTCTTTAACTCTTAGGAGGCCTGAATATCTTGTATGTTCATGATCCATCTCTAGGATTCGTGGAATGTAGTCCACTCCTTCTTCAGGGATCGGACCTTATGCCCAAAGGCAACGTTGTCATGAACTAATCTCGTCTCCCTAAAGTAGCGCTCTGATATGTTCTTCCACCCCCACTTGTTCATGACACCCCTATTGAAGTTGCCCTTATCAATTTCATCAACATATAGCTGACAGAAAATGTTGGTATTATGAGCACTCCAATGAGCCCTGCTAAGTTGACTCTGAAATGATGCAGATCCTCACAATGTCAATGGTAACAGTGAATGGTAAATAGCAATCAAACAAATGTAGAGCAACAAACTGAACTAGGTTAGATACACTCAAAGCGAAAACAATACAAACACAGGTATCAAACAAATGTAGAGCCACAAACAGAAATTATAGTGACAAAATTAAGTACAAATGTGTTTGAGTTATTCCATCCCTTTGTATTGTTCAAGCAAAGCACAAAGAGATGAAGATTTAACCTCCAAAGATATGAAACAACACCATCAACACTGTTATATGTTTGCTGTTGCTCAAGGGTACAGTTCATAATTTATTCCATATTCAATTTACATAATAGACACCAGCCTTCAATGCTCACCAGTTTCAAACAGAATTGTGCTCCTGTTCCAAACCATTTTCATTGCAACACTATTACATACCTCATAAGAAATATTATTCCACAATGTTTTCCAGCACAGAATATTATCATATCTTTATCTCTATGCAAATTGTTGACACATAATATAAAACCCTAGTCATACTGGAAGATACAGATTACATATACTGCTGCAGAACACACAATTCCAAACAGAGAGGAGGAGGGGTGGGGGGATAAAGTACCCTTATTTTCAAAGCAACTTTAAAAGTAAAAAAAAAAGTTAGTAATTGATTAAAAGCAGCTCCTTGTTTTAGTTTCTATAGTTGAGATACAAAGTACACAATATATTTTTAGAATTTTATATATATATGAACAATGCCTGATTGTTTGTAAAATTTATTTAAGATATATGTGTGTACCTCAGATTCCTATGTTTAAGATAAAGGGCAGAATGGATGTGTCACATTGGCTACTGCAAATCAGACAACGACATGGAAACAATCCTCGCATCGCCATTCATCAACACAAGAAACGAATTTTAGTAATGGCAAAGAACATTCACCTATGGAGGAGCAACAAGAAAAAAGAAAGAAAAACTGCAGAAATCCATCTAGCAACACAGAAAGATGATACAACACAAGAGAATTACAAATGAGTTTAATAGTTAAATTCCAACAACGACCAGGCTCTGAGTAATTTAAACATGGCCTGCAGTTGAGCGCTGATATGAGCAAACAGGGCGGATCAAGGGATCAACTGGAAATATGTGATCTCTACCAAAGAACTCACTAGCCAACTACAAAGTACAGATATGCATCATAGGCCAGGGAAAAAAACTTCCACAGAATGCCAATAGGCCTACAGACGAAATCAATCATGCCAATAGGCCCATCACAATAAGGGAAAATTATGACAACATTTAATTATTATGTTTCATTACTTATGGCTCGTACGAACACAATTCATTGCATAATTGTACAGACAATCATATACACCAAAAGAAATAGTTCGCATACTTGTAAACACAATTCATTGCATCCTCAAACACCCTCGTGTCAACTATACATAATGCTAGTAGAGAGTTGGCAGTGCATTGAATAACAAAGATTAGGAAAGGGTGTACCGGCACTTGTGCGGGAGGAACGTCGTCGTCGTCGGCGATTTCTTGGGCTAGATTGCGACGAACACCGGCCGTCCTCTGGCCGGCAGTGGACCCGTTCATAATTTATTCCGGCGTATTCACCTTGGGGACCCGGTGGAGGTAAACCGCATTGCACCACCCCTTCAATGTTTTCCAGCACAGATCTTTATCTCTATGGAGTTGGTCCTACGACCAATAAAACCCTAGTCATACTGGAAGATACAGATTACATATACTGCTGCAGAACACACAATTCCAAACAGAGGAGGGGGTGGGGGGATAAAAGTACCCCTTATTTTCAAAGCAACTTTAAAAGTAAAAAAAAAAAGTTAGTAATTGAGCCCTTGTTTTAGTTTCTATAGTTGAGATACAAAGTACACAATATATTTTTTAGCGGGATTGTTTGTAAAATTTATTTAAGGTGTACCTCAGATTCTATGTTTAAGATAAAGGGCAGAATGGATGTGTCACATTGGGGCCGTGACAACGACATGGAAACAATCCTCGCCATTCATCAACACAAGACAAGTAATGGCAAAAGAACATTCACCATGGAGGTCAACAAGAAAAAAAAGAAAAAACTGCAGAAATCCATCTAGCAACAGCAGAAAGATGATACAACACAAAGAGAATTACAAATGAGTTTAATAGAGCTCGAGTAATTTAAACATGGCGCGGTTTGATTGATATAACCCAAGGATCAAGGGATCAACTGGAAAAGATCTCTACCAAAGAACTGGGCCAACTACAAAGTACAGATATGCATCATAGGCGGGAAAAAAACGTGGCGAGGAATGCTGCTCGAATTCATGCCAATAGGCCCATCACAATAAGGGAAAATTATGACAGCATTTAAAATGTTTCCGCGAACACAATTCATTGCATAATTGTACGTAACAATCATATCCGAAATAGTTTAGCATACTTGTAAACGGAGTTGTTGCATCCTCAAACACCCGCGTGTCATATACATAATGCTAGTGGAGAGTTGGCGGTGCATTGAATAACAAAGATTAGGAAAAGCCCTCGTCGTCGGAGTTGTTCGAGCCGTCCCTCCGGGGGCCCGCCAGCGTATTCACCTTGGGGAATGGCGGCGCTTGGGACAGGAAGTCCTCACCTCCGAGCTCGCACCATAGCCCGGTGCGTTGGGGAGGGAGCCGGCGTCGAACTCATCCTCGTCACCGTCGCCGCTACGGTACCCGTCCATCCCGAGGAGGGAGTTGAAACAAGCTCGATCTGGCCGAAAGGAGGGCCGATCTGGAAGTAGGAGGGCTGGATCTGGTGTTCGGCTCACCGGCGGCGGACGAGATGGGGTGGGACGCCGGCGGAAATGGAGAGCGGCGGCGGGGAGGACGGGGCGCTAGGGTTCGGGGAGAGGGAGGGTTTAGGGTTCGGCGGATGAGGAGTGGGGGGCGCGGCCGAAGGACCGGAGTGAGGCTCAGGGTTTTATTCGGCGGCCCTGAATCCGACGCTGACATGGGCCGGGTCGAAATTTCTTGCAGGCTCGAATTATTTCAACCGGCCCGTTTAGATGCCAGGATTGGAAAGTTGCAAAAATTTGCAACTTGGGCCAATCTAAACAAGGCCTTGGTAACACATGAGAATGATTCTTGATGTCTGCTGGTTCATACTCAAGTGCTTCACCAGCTCTAGTTATATAAAGGGGAAACACAAGGCCAGGAATAAACCATTGCAGCAACAGAAGCAGCAACTCGCCTTCTATTCCCAACAAAGAAAAGCTTCAAAGCTTCCATTGCAACCATGGCCTACCATCTGAGATCTGCAAGTGCGCCTTCAAGCCCTCGCTCCAGTGAAACCAGTGTCGAGGAACAACTGCAGAGCCTGAAGGCGACTGTCTGTTCGCCTTCCACGACTGTCCAAACCATGAGAGATAGTCTGACAAAACTTGGAAGCATCTACAGCTGCATCGATGAGCTCACATGCTTCCCGAGCAGTCAGAGGAAGGTGGTGGAGGAGGAGCTCGAGAGCTCTCTCGTCCTGCTTGACCTCTGCAATGCCATGCAAGAGAGCTTCGCAGAGCTCAAGACCATCGTCCTGGAGATGCAACTGGCTCTCAAAAGAGGAGATGATGCAGCTGTTCAGGCTAGGGTTCACTCTTACGCCCGCTCAGCCAAGAAGAAGGCACGAGCGCAAAAAAATCAACAACAAGGCTGCCGACATTGAAGGAGGCAGGGTGGTCAAGCTGTTTTCTGAAGCAAGAGAGATAGCTGTTACAATTCTCGAATCAACACTGCAACTCTTGTCGAAGCAAGTTGCTATTCCAAGTCCTGGAAAATGGTCTCTTGTATCAAAGGCTTTCCAGAAGAAGAGAGTTGTGTGTGAGGAGGAGCAATTGCAGATGTTGGAGTTGGACATTGTGGACCTTGAGAGCGGAGTTGAGACTTTGTTCAGGAGGTTGATCCAGAGCAGAGTTTCACTTCTAAATGCTCTTAGTTTGTAGACAGATAGGTCCTACACCAACTCTACCCTGCGATTAGCATCCGCCTTTTAGAGGATTTGCTGATCATCCAAACAAATTTTGTTGTATATACATGACAGAAAGTGTACAGAAATTATTTTGACTGAGAAGCAAAGGGTTTTTTGGTCCATTTCCGGTTGTCCATTTTACCATTCTTCTTCCTCTGTGATGAAATTTCTTTGTAGAGGCCATGCTGCCTATACGTTTCGTTTCACATCGCACAAAGGGGAGCTAAACAACACTCGAGAGGGCTTTGTTCACCATGTTTGGGCTCCATGCTATGAAATTACAACCATCCTCGTGCTTTATATAAGGAAAATTCCGCATGACAAATCAGATTGAGTTTTTCACATATTTATTTACACGCAATATAGTATCATGATTTACACGCATAACCCAGCAGGTTATTAACCCAGTAGATCAAACACAGATCCCAGAAGCATAAAGTGTATTAAAAACAGACTAGGAACATAATATAGCTAGTGTTCCAGGCCAGTAAAAAGAATAAACATCAAATCCTTGTGGATCCCATCCTTGATCCAATCCGGCATTGTTTAGTCATAGCATTGCATCATCCGGTGTCTGCAGTGGAAAGAACATCAATTAGACAATGTTTCATGAAGCCCACACGGCACAAATAAAATAAAATAAAAAATAGTAATTTCCACTATATAACCTTTGGAGGATGGAAAGGAAGAATCAACCAATATGCTGGTCATAACATCCAAGGCATTAATCCGGATCCAGTGGGAAAACTCGAGTCCATGCGACTCAGACAAGCTCAAGGTAACAAGCGTGTTCTCTCTCTTCATCCAATCATACATCTCTTTGGCCTCATTTGACATACCCTTGCATTGAATACATTCATCATTTTTGCAACAAGTATGAGTAGGTAATTTACAGAAAAGAAATGGATCGATACATGTTAAAATACAGCACACAAAGGTCACTAACCATCATTGCAGCGGCAGAAGTAACAGATTGATGTCCTTTGAGAAGGCCCAAGGCGCATAAGCGGATTACGCTGCTCAGTTGGATGAGCTGAGAAGAAGGCTTAGCCCCATGCTTCAGCAGCTCACACATCAGTTCAGCCTCCTTGGTAATACACTTGACAACAATACAACAACAACAACAACAACAACAACAAAGCCTTTTGTCCCAACAACAATGCAAAAGGCGAAATAGAGAAACAATAATCAAAAAGGCATTAATCAAAAAGAAAAAAAAAACTTGTAGGAAGAATCAAAGATACCCAATATTCTGCACAAAGAACTGCTTTACTGAAGTTGGATGGAACTACTCCAAGCTATCAGTGTAGACAAGAGAAACAGTAAACATTTAAGACTTTTGAAAACAAGGCCATACTTAAATATTGTGCAATCAAACCTGTCAATATTTTATATCCCTCTCTCAACATAGGTCAAAGTTCAAGCCTTCTAGGGTAACACTCAACGTTGTTTGGCCATCCAATGAGTGAGATAGGCAAGGATTTCAATTACGATAAAACAAGTGTGGAACCAAGATTGATTACTCACACTATTAATTCTTAGCGCTGGTTATATAAAAATTTGAACCAGTTCATGCAGCTGCCAAATTCAAACACCGTCGAGGCAGTGTTTCCAGATTACATGAAAGAGACTTTAACTTGCCACAATGAGTAGCACATCACAATAACGACATGACAGTAAGGCGGGTTTTTCATTTCCCTGCCCTCCGAGCATGATTTTCATTTGTTTGGTCTGTTCAGGCAAGGTAGGTGCACATACCACAAAAGCAATGGCAGAAGGTAAATCCAACTCAGCCACTGTGTCACAGATTAAAAGTGCATGCTCCTTGATCATGCTACTCTCCATGATAGCGTTGACTGCTAGGGTGTCACCAAAGATAGGGTCCACTCGAGTATTCCACACAGACAGGAGTTCCTCCTCCATCTCGAGACACTAATTGAAAAAAATTGTGAGTTTGAAATATGTTACACAAACAGCTTCAGTAAGATCATCGGTGGTTTAGTAAAGATGCAAGAGGGTTACTAACAAATTTGGCAACAGCATGACCCATGTGAGTATCATTTTGCAGATTTTTAGAAGCAGCAGCAACGAACCCAGCAGCATTGCTTTCATAATACTTGTCAAGGTAGCTCCTATAGTCAGACGACTTAACAGAACTGTCTGGTGGCATCACCAGCCTTTTCCAACCAAAATCATCTTCTGAAAACAACACCAAAACAACATTACATATGACGTGTAATGCAAGGGAATTAAGAAAGCTCATAAGAATCATAAGTTTTGTGATTAGCTTATTTCTTACCTTCTTTCCTCTTCCTCTTATTACTTTTTTCACCATCTTTACACTGGTTACTCTTCTCACCACCTTTCTCATACTGAGAAGCCCTGGTAACAATGCAGACAAACGGCATATTATCGCAATGCTTGTCACCAAGTAGTAGTAACAAACAGACCACATAGGCTGCATCAAGAAAGAAGAAAACAAGTTCATACCCTGTGGTGATTGCTGCTCCATCAGCAGCAATATTATCCTCATCACCACCAGGGCCACTTCTAGCAGGTTCTTCGTTAATAGTCATGTGCTCAGGAGCAGATTCTTCCTTAACAGTCATGTGCTTAGGAACAGGTTCTTCCTCAACAGTCTTGTGCTCGGCAGCCAAAGAATTTGTTAGTATGTAGTTGACCATAAAATCCAAGGTATGGCGCCGTATATCATTGCAGTCCAACATGTCAATAGGTATGGGATCAAAATATAAATCAATAGGTTCCATATTTTTATGCATCCACGAACACATCATTCCAGCCTTCTCCGCCATACCCTTAAATTGAAGCCACCCGTCAGTATAACATTAGAGCCAACAAGCTAGTAGTAAAAAGATTGTGTAGAGTGCAGTTCATAAGGCTCAAGAATGGATAGATGATATTACAAAGTTTGACAGGTGATAAATAAGGTGATGATCATTGGTTTGTCAATTGGATGAATGGATGATAAAGTTATGTGGGTTTTTTGAAGGCAAGCACGTACCAACATAACAGCAGATGCAGAAACAGAATTGTCCTGAATGCAGTTCATAAGGCTCAAGGCACACAAGCGTATCGTTGTGCTCTGGGTGATTAAATCATCATCAATGGGTGCTTCAAGCCTCAGTAATTCACACGTCAGCTCAGCCTCCTTAGCAATACACTTGAAACCATCGTTTTGCATTAGTACAATGACCATAAAAAGGAGCAAAATAAAAAAGACAATTTCTTCCGGTTGGCCTACTGCATTTCTATAATGCACCTAAATATTTCAGCTATTTGCCTACTGTGTTACTCCCACAGGGTACTAGACACACTAAACAACTGCTTGGGAGAGAGTTACTGTAATCTCGTGAATGAGCATAGTAATTATCGTAAATCAAAGTGGCCAGCTATATAGTCATTTAACAGTAAGTAGAACTAGTTTTCTAAGAGACAATGACAACCTGACATTGATAAAAATGGTTCAGTTATAGTTGGGACAACAGATTTATTTTTCAACTAATTGTCCAGGCCAGATACAGAGAAACTACTACATAACATATTTTCATGGTCAAATATACTTACAAGAGAAATGCTTGGTGTGTTACAGCCAGGCCAGGAGAGGAATGAACATACCAATAAAGCCACACCATGAACACCAGACAATTTGCAACCTGCTGGGTGGTTGACTGAATGTTCACAATTGATCAAGCAACTCAGAATGATTGACCTCCACGTCAGCAAGCTCGACTTCTGTTCAGGTTTCACCCTGGCCATCAACTCAGATACAAGTTGCTTCTCATTTGTGAGGCACTGCTTGATTGAAACCATGGATCAGTAAACAGGAGTAGCATAAAAAAAAATGCAGCACAGGATGTTTAATCACTTACAGTCCCTGCGGCAGCAGATAGGCTCGTGTCCGTAGTGGCTACTTTGCGACGGTGAAACTCTTCAAGGTATTTGGTATAGACAGACAAGGTCACGGTACGCCCCAATTGAATCAGCCTGTCCATACCAAAGAGGATAAGAAATCATCATCAGAAATATGGCGGCAAGCGTGATCTTATTCATGTTTGTCGAACAGATTAATCTATGTAGATAATTAGGAAAAACGCCCCGATCTTGGAAATTTTTGGATGCTATGCTAAACAACCCATAATCAAGGAAAACACAAAGGAATAGCATACGAATGCTGAACTTTACCATGGTATTTGACAATGTGCGGAAGAGGCCTCTCCTTTGTAGGTTTACCGGAATCCTCCTCCACCTCCTCCTTCTCTTGTAGTTGTAGGAGATGAATAAAATAGTTAATCTCTGACTCGTCTCCCTTGCCCATTGGCACGGCCACCTTCTTCGAAGAGAAGAGAGGTCGACGGGACGGTAACGCCCGACTGAAGGTGAAGGGGAGCCGTGGGGCTGTGTCTAGAGGTCGACAGGACAGGGACGCCTGGCTGAAGGTGAACGGGAGCCGTGGAGCTCCATGGTCGCGCCCTGGGTCCAAATCTGCGGCGCCTCCCGGATGCGGCGGCGTGCAGCAGGGAGCCGTGGAGCGCAGCAGGGCGGCGAGCAGATCGCGTGCGTGACTGCAGGTCTGCAGCAGGGCAGGCGGCGAGCGGATCGCGTGCGTTATTTGTGTGCGTTTTCCACGGCGCCGCGCTGGAGGCTGAAAGAGGAAGGAGGAGGTGTGACGGTTTTGATCTGAACGAGTGCTGTATCCTTCCTTGGCAACTCAACCATTTTCTGCTATGGTTGTATATTTCTCTGAGAGAACAATATAATCTCCGTTAAAGAAGTGTTAGAACACAAACGTATGCACTCAAGTACTGAACTGGTTACGATGAGATCCTATTGCCGAGAGCTTGAACATTACAGAGTCATAATCTTTCATTAATTAAGAGTACAAACTGCACTACTTCAATTCCTTATTATTTTGCTAGTTCAATTTTATTATCAATTTTATTATTACAGGACTCACAGTACTCTGAACTCTGAAGAGCATCACTTTTTAGTAGAAGCAGAAGCAGAAGCCCGGTAGGCCTGAATCTTCTTGGCGTAGGCGACAGCCTGGTCGGGCTCCGGCAGCACCTCCTTGGCCACCGCGGTCTCCGCAAACCGCTCAGCCCACGCCGCCAGCAGCGGAGCCTGCGCGGCGTCGATGACCTCGACGCCGAACATGGCGCGCAGCGCCCCGAACCACGGCAGCGAGCACCCGAGCGCGAGGTCCAGGTACCCGACGGAGTCGCCGCCGAAGAAGGCCGCCGGAACACCGCTGCCGCCGGAGCTGATCTCGGCGAAGGCCTTCTCCAGGTTGAGCACGGCGGCGTGCGTCTCGCTCACCTTCTCCGCCCTCTCCTCCTCCGTCGCCGCCTTCATCACGCCGACGTACGCCGGGAACAGCTTGGTGTCGATGTAGGCGGCCCAGAACCACGCGACGGCGCGGCCGTAGGGGTCGGCGGGGAGGATGGCTGGGACGGTGCCGGAGCCGGAGCCGGGCCAGACCTCGTCGACGTACTCCACGACGACGAGCGACTCGCAGATGGGCCTGCCGTCGTGGATGAGCACGGGGACCTTGTTGTGCACAGGGTTGGAGGCGAGGAGGAGCTCGCTCTTGTGGAACAGGTCCTGCTCGATGTACTCGTAGCTCAGGCGCTTCAGGCTCAGCGCCATGCGCGCGCGCAGCGCGAAGGGGCTCACGTGCAGGCCTAGCAGCGTCAGGCCCTGCTGCTCGTTGTTGATGCCAGCATCCGCCATTGATGGACGCTTATTAGCAGCTTGTGCTTTCTCCTCTCTCGCTCTAGCTCTCTCTAGATCTGCTTCTGCTATGGGCAAAACCAGCTAGCTTCGTCTGAGCAGGGTATGCAACTGGGTAGGTGGGTGAGTGTCTATAAATAGGTAAGAACATTCAAACAACTGGGATGAACTCGTCAGCATTTTGCAAGATAACATTTCGGTTCACATGCGTGGACCGTGGATGTTGTCTCTTGCGGGAGATGCTTCCAACCCCGGACGGCCGGACTAGCTACCGGCCGGATGCTCTTCGGGAACGTGATTTCCCTGTCACTAAAAAATTATGTGTGTGAACGCTTGGCATCACATGTATGATGCACATTTCATGCTCCGTAGATCAGTGCCGCATCGGCATGTGAATAGCATGCATGGTAGGTGTGCTTCGCGCCGCGTCATCATCGTTCTTTTTATAGACGTCTTAAATTTTTCTTAGAGTAAATCCAACAGATTAGCTATCCTACTCCTACCCAATTTTGACGAACTAGAGAAAATATTAATGAGGCTCCAACAGCCTCAATCTCTGATATCTAAAAATACAAAACTGACTATCTTGCTTTTATCGCTCGAGAGAAGAAGCGAGCGGTCTTGGCTCGCCACTGCTAAAAAATGGACTTATAGGGATAGTTTCTCTAGCCGCCCTTACGCAACCTTATGCGGCTGGCCAACCACCCTTACAAATTGATTTGTTTCAGACATATAGAGCTGTATTTCCTCTTAGTTTATTCTGACATAGTAGTATTATATTATAGGACGGAGGACGTAAAGATGGAAACAGGCTGAGTCAAACCTGAAGTCCTGTGTCCAAAACTAAGGTTAAGCTAATTAAGCTCCCTTTCCACATCAAGAAGTGTATTCCTCTAAAAAAAACATCAACAGAAGTGTACAGAAAGCTAAGAAACCTTCAAAGCTCTCCCGTTGACACCGGCAGAGAAGAAGCATGAGCCGTTCACCGCCAGCATGCTGCAGTAAGCAAGTACCTAGCAGACTCCTTGGGCGAACCCAAGCTTTCCTTCCTGCAAATCATAGATCATCTCCACCGACTGCTGCGCTTGGTTGCCGATGACAGAGAGAGGGGACGTGTTATTTGTCTCCGCGAACGCGAGGCACGCGACGGAGAAGCGGTTCGCCGGGTCGGCGAAGTACATCATCTGGTCGAGCAGGACCTCCAGGCTCGCCCCGCCGGCGAACTCGAGCCCGACGATCGGCACGAAGACGGCCACGTTCAGCTGGTCCAGCCCCGTGAAGTTGTAGCACGTGTCCAGGACGCCGCCGCCGTCGTTTTTCAGTGGCGGCGCCGTGGGGTACTCGGCCATCTGCCGCCGGAACTCGTCGCGGAGCACGGCGTACACGGCCGGCGAGAAGTAGCTGAACGTCGTCGCCGTGTCCACCATGGTGAAGTTGCTGATCGGCGCCGACGGAGGGATCTGGAGGTCCACGCCGCCGACCTTGATCCCGGCGAGCTCGACGAAGTAGAAGGCCGAGTCCTTGTCGTCCACCAGTGGCGCGTACTGCACGTCTCGCCGGC
This sequence comes from Chrysopogon serrulatus, assembly GCA_015844335.1. Classification (NCBI taxonomy): domain Eukaryota; kingdom Viridiplantae; phylum Streptophyta; class Magnoliopsida; order Poales; family Poaceae; genus Chrysopogon; species Chrysopogon serrulatus. The sequence continues at coordinate 97,881 of JADLZL010006359.1, forward strand.
CGGAGTACTTGGAACGGGAAGGGCTGATGGAGAGGAACCCGTGGGAGCTCTGGTTCGACGGAAGGCAGTAGGAGAAGGCGACCGCGCCGTCGCCGTCGTCGCCACCGTTGCCGCCGGATGGAGAAGACGAAGACGACGACGACGATGACGACACTACTCGAGACGCCAGCGAGCGGTTGTCCCTGCTCAGGTCGATCATCCCGGCCGCCCGGAAGAAGAGGGGAGCTGGGTCGTCGTCCACGAACTGCGTGCACGCGAACGTGAAGCCATCCACCGTAGCCGCCGCCGCCGCCGACGGCGAGAGCGTGAGAATATCCTTGACGAAGGTGCCATTGATTCCGGCGCCGAACCTGAACGGGCACGTCCCCGCCGTAGAGCAAGAAGACTCCGCCGCCGCGCCGGCGCCGCACTCCGGTGAGCCGCAGGGTATCGGGGCGAAGGACGACGAGAGCGACGGGTCGAACGCCTGCTCGCATGGGCTGTCGTCGTCCCCTGCCTTGCACGGCTTGCACCGGAGGAACGAGAAGCCGGCGGCGGTGTCGATGGCTACGGCGAACTGCTGCGGCGGCGTGCCGTAGCCGACGACGACGGTGTAGAGCAACGTCGTCCCAGGAAACTCGTCGTCGCCGTAACTGCCAGTGCCGCCGGCAACGGGAATCGAGTCTGAAGTCGTCGACGCCGCGCTGGAGCGGGTGCCAGTCTTGTGGAGGGACCGGAGGCGGAGCTCGTCGGCGCGCAGTATGTCCTTCACCGACGATGGCATGTCTTTCCGTGAGCCACTGCGATGTGAGCAGGGGCTCAGAGGGTGAACCAGTGGCAACATCTTGTCATTGATAGGTCCTGAAAAATATGGACCGCAGAGTTTGTAACTAAAGTTTTTCTGTGCATGGGTTGTGGACAGATACTAGGGATTTCATTTAGCATGGCACCCGGCCTACTTCTCAGTCTTATACAAGGGGGAAAAAATTTCAAAATGTAAAAGCAAGTAATAACGTGAAAACTAACAGGACATTAGTACCGTCTCATAAAAAAATTATAATTTTGTTCTAAGTCAAATCATCCCATGTTTGAACAATTTTATACAAAATGATCTCAGTATTATAATACCAACTAAATATCATTACATAATACATATTCATGGAGTATGCTTTATATCATACCTATTTGTAGTCATAAATTTATCTTTCGAAAAAGAATCATAGTCATAAATTTCATAATGTTTTTTTATAAACTTAGTCAAACATAGGATAAGTTTAGATACATAATAATAAAAATAATGCATTTAGAAAAGCTAAAATATCTTAATTAAGTGACTAAAATTTTGTAAAATCATGGTCCAGTTCATTCAAACAAAATTTGACACGTTTCCCCTATACAAATTGTGTAGACCTATTGGAAAAAGGCTATTATTTCAATACCAATAAATTGTTCTTATTATGAAATTACAGTTTTGGGAGAATGTATCATATTTACTGACCGGAAAGGAGGGCTGAGCAGTCTGACGCCGCTAGCGATGATGACAGAGTCTTCTGAGGCCGAGGTTCAACGGAAGATGGGTGGAGGAGGACATGATGGCTTCTCCCTGGAGTGTGTTCCGAGAAACCAAAATAAGGAAGAAGGAAGCAAAAGAGTAAAGAAGAAATGTGTGAGGCCATCGAGATCATTGTTAGATAGTGAGAGATGATGTGCTGTTGCTCTATCTGGTGATACTAAATCACGCATAATCTATGCATAATCTGAACACTGTTATATAGATATGGGATTACTGTGCAAGTATTGCAACTAGTAATACTAAGCTAACTGTATTCTCCTGTATCATCCCTGCGTCCAACGATGAACAAACGATTGAAAGTTTCAACCTGACTTCATGCTACATTGATACTTCCATGTGGTTTTGTACTTTCTGCTTGGAAACATCAGGCCTTGAACATAAATGAAGTGCCTGGCAGGCTGTGCTCACGTGCATAGACGTACGGCGGAATGAGATGCCTTCTGCAAGAAATGCTGTACTTAAAATGTGACATGACACGTTAAATTGGGCTATAAAATTTTAAAACAGTGATTATACTCACTCCTTGCACGGATTAAGCCAAAAACTTAAAAGATCACAATGAGATTGAGTCTCTAGGGCCATCACTGTTACATACAAGACTTATAAGGGTGGTTCAAGAGGGTTTTGTAGGGACAGTTTCTCTAATTATGGTTATAAATGACCGATTTGTAGAGACATTTGGCCAACCACTCTAATTTATAGGGTGGCAAGATATTAAGACCCCCATAGTTTTGGTATTTTTTTCGTGTGACAATCATGCGCTTCGGGGTAGCGGGATTCGAATCCACAACTTACCCCTTGCACTTATCCTCCTTTGCCACTACCCTTACACTCATTTGTGTCTATAAGCGATTTAGGTCCACTCATATTATACCAAATCGAGTTTAAATTGAGTGTTTGAGGCCCTAAATAAATTTAAATTAAAAAGTTTTCAACTACAAAATTGTGTAACTTTTCAAAGTCTACAACTTTTATTTAGGTTGTTCCTCCATCCGAGGTCATTTAAAAAATTTGAATTTCAAATATGAGAAATTCAACTATAATTTTATTTGACAATATGATTTTAAATAAAAATTTACCAACTACAAAGTTGTATAACTTTTCGAGATCTATAACTTTTATTGTGGTTGTTTCTTCATTTAAGATTATTTTAAAAATTTAAATTTCAAATTTGAGAAATCAAATATATTTTTTTTGACAAAATAATTTCAAATGAAAAAATTGTCAACTACAAAGTTTTATAACTTTTCATGATCTGCAACTTTCATTTTGGCTATTTCTCCATCCAAGATTATTTGAAAAATTCAAATTTTAATTTTGAGAAATTCAAACATAGTTTTCCATCACAAAATAAATTCAAATGAAAAATTTGAAATCATTTCTTTGCTAAGTTGCCATTTTTTTGAACTTCAAATTTTCAATAGATAAAACAAAAGTCCCATGAAAATATGACACAAGTAATAAACAGATGTAAGAACATCTTAAATTGATAAAGAATGATTTAGAAAATTTACTAAAAATAATTAAATTTAGAGTTAGTACGAGGGAAAAGACTAGTTATAAGTTTTATCCCCGAGATTTAAAAAAGAGAAATCAGAGTTCTTCGATATTTTAAAAGCTGAAATTCAAACAGTATTTTGAAGTACTAAATAATTTCAAGTTAAAAAGTAACAATATTTTGAAGTACTAAATGATTTATCATTTAAATTAAAAAGTTATATATACAATAAATTTGTATAACCTTTTGAGATCTATAATTTTTATTTTGTTTATTTCTCCATCAAAGATTATTTTCAAAACATTTGAATTTTAATGCTTTATTTTTATTATTCGGCGTGCGAGCCAACATCGAAATCGAAGCTGGCCTTAGTAGTTTTCTGTTAAAAAAAAAATGAACAATTGGGTCGCTGGGAAAGTCACAAGCCAAATAAGGGGTCAATTTGCAAACTTTGTTGACCGAGTCCACCGTCCCTCCTCCAATATCACCGGGCGGCGGACGGCACAGCGGACAGCCGACAGCGGTCAGCGGATGCTCCCGCCCGGCGGCCGGCCTCTACCCTCGTTTTGGATGGAAAAAGTTTCAAGCATCACGTTGCTCCACTTATTCGCGGGGTTTGTCGGAGCACGACAGCGCTCAAAATGGCAACGGGGTGGATTCGGATCGGGTTGAGCATCTGGGCACCCAAAACCGAAACCCGAACCAAAAACCCGAATCCGCCCCGAACATAGTTTCAGGTGAAAATCCATCCCCGAAACCGAAACCCGCGGATCCCCGAAACCCGACGGATTAACCGAAACCCGAAAATATTACAATGAACTAGTGAGGACAGCAATACAGAACATGCAAGTGGCGGCAAGCAGGTAGCCTATAGGCATCAATAATATGATACAATCCAAGATATCAACCAGAATATGGCAAGAGATCATCCAAAACATGTAAATAGCAACTACCAGCTTGCCATTGCCCAACAGTCATGTATGTTCAGTACTCAGTAGCACTTGAGATTATTAAAAATAAAAATGCAACAACACAACTGAAGAAGCAACCCAAGTTCAGTACAGTACAGCTGACGGCTCACATATTCTCAATCCAAACTAAATGACAGAATTTGAACATTAATACAAATAAGAGTTTTTTTGGAAAAGATAGGCAGGTAACTTGAGGCATTCATCTTCACTTGATGAGTTCATCAGTCATCAATTATGGTGGAGTCATCTTCATCCTGTGAAATAAAAATAGAGAGTAGCTCATTATATATATGTCCGCGGCATTGTAAATTCACAAATTGAATATAGAACGAAACAACAGCAATACCATTTCTTCATCTTTTTCATCAAGGCAAGTCATCAAAGCACCAAAAAAAGTAGAGTGAGACCCTGCATTGATATAATATTCACAAATTAGTTTTACAACTTATACAGAATGAAGACCACATACTTATAGAAATTGCACTTACCTAACATGTCGTTTTGAGACCATGCTTGCATACACATAGGTGCCTCAATCATTGATGGTGCAAGCCTACTTCGATGTGGACTAATTATTCTCCCACTAGTGCTAAAGGCTGACTCGGATGCCACTGTTGTCACAGGAATAGCAAGGACATCACGTGCAATTTTTCGTAATGTCGGGTATTTGAGCCCTGCATGTTGCCACCACTGAATGATATCCAACTCTTGTGTCCTAGGCAGTAGTGGCTCTTCTAAGTACAAATCTAACTCTGTTCGCACATAAGTGGAGGTCACAGCTGGTTGTTTGGACATGTAATCATCAAAAGTGTCAATCCAATCTTCATCATCCATCTGAGTAGGAACAGCTGGTCTAGTTTGAGCTCCATCTGTTGTGGCAACATCCTCCATAGAATCTTGGTATTCCAAAACCAGATTATACAACAAATCTTTCACTTTGTTTACTGCTTCCATAGCTACACTTTCTAACCCATGAATTTTGAGAAAAAGAGCATTCAGCAGTTGTAATTTATACCTAGGATCTAGGACAGCAGCAACAGCACATCTGACCAATACTTGTCGAATTTCTCTTTCATTTTATTAGACATTTCTTCTACCAAAGGAATCTCACTGCTTTGCCACTTCCTAATTGCCAAAAAAAATGTTGCATATTTTGGGGAAGAAAAGATTGGCTGTGACATATTTAGTGCCTGATAGTAACTCAGTTACATCATAGAACATCTTTAACCTATCACAAAGCTCTCTAGCAAACTTCCAATCATCATTAGATGGAACACATGGAGCACGAGAAGCAAGACGCTCAAAAACATCTTGGTAAGTTAGTGCAATGCTAAGCATAATATAGGTAGAGTTCCATCTAGTTTTACAATCAAGAATAATTCTTTTTTCATATTTTCCTTTCATTTGTGCTGCCATTTTCTCAAACTTCTCATGTCTTTTAGGAGTGGCTGACCAGTATGCAACACTATCACGGACTTTATCAATTCCCTTCTCCATGACACTCATTCCATCTTTGACAATCAAATTTAAAATATGGGCAGCACAACGCATATGAATTAATTTGCCCTTCAACATACAAGAGAGGAGTGGTAACTTGCCTTCTATAACAACTTTGTTCTTTGCAAGGTCATCACCATCAGTGCCAATCATAGTCTTCATGGGGTTATCATTAACACTACAGTTATCAAGAGTTATAGTGGACAAATTTCTCTCAATATGCCAATCCAGAAGAACTTCATGAAGAACCTCTGATATAACCTCTGCTGTGTGTGGTGCTGGAACATAAGTAAACCTACAAAAATAAAATATAATAAGTGAATATGCTGGACAGATTGCTCTAAATAGTAAAAATGAATAACACAAGAACACTAAATGATGAACTTAATGTTACCTAATAAGAAAACTTTTTAGCTTCCAATCTTCATCTAGAAAATGGGCTGTAACAGCCATGTACCCTCTGGTGGTTTGCTGTCCACAAGTCCGTAGTAACAGCAACACGAGAACTCAATTTCTTGATATAATTCACCATAGAATGCTTCTGCACTTGATACATATCCAAGATATCCTTCCTAATTGTGTTTCTAGACACTAGCTTGAATGCTGGCTGCAATGCAGCATAAAACTTGCGAAATCCAACATGGTCCACCATGGAAAGAGGATACTCATGGACAATAATCATTAAAGCAAGTTCTTTTCTAGCAACATCTTGATCAAATACATACTTCTCTAGTGTGACTGTGCCATCTTGTGGGTTTGAAGATAATTTAAGAGTTGACTGTGTTAAACCTTTTCTAGTAGCTCTGTCTAGACACACAGCAATGTGATTCTTCAAGTGAGTTGTACCATTTCTAGTCTCCCCACCTAAATGTTTTTTACACCATTTACATTTTGCTTTCCATACCCCACTAATATTAATCAAATCAAAATCTTTCCAAACTTCAGATCTTAGCTTCCTCTTGCTACCAACAGGAGCATCATCTTCTACCTCTATCAAATCAATATTACCTACAGTTGCAGAATCAGATGCCAGTGCTGCTGAATTGGATGCTGGTGCTGCTGAATTGGATGCCAGTGTTGCTGAATTGGATGTAAGACGAGGACGAGTTTGAGGACGAGAACCCACAGATTGAGATCTAGCAGCAGCTTGAGATCCACTTGAAGCACCAGGAGCTGACATTGCTTACTTCCTGAATCTTGATTCTGACAAATGAAAAAGGCAAAAAAACACTTAGAAGACAAAAGAGAAAGGGAAAACATACACCAGGGAAGGGATGTGCTAGTGCACCGTACCTACTGGCTTGCTGGATTCTTGGTGTTGCCGTGTGCCCCTGCAGGCCGCTCCTGCTGGATGCGCGGGCAGGGGGCCGGCCGCCGGGGAAGAGGAGTCGCGGCCGCCGGGGAAGGGATCCTAGCCGCCTGCCACCGAGGTGCCGTGAATGAGGACTGCCTGTGCCTTCTACTTCGCCGGGAGAGAGGGACTGAGGGAGGGCCTCCGCCGCAGAGGGCCGTCTCAAGCTCGAGCGGAGGGATGGCCGGAGGGGGGTGGTCGGGCGGACGGACGGACGAACGCCGCCGCCATGCGCCGCGCCTGCGAGCGCCGAGCGCCGAGCGCCGCCGCCACGCGCCGCGCCCGCGAGCGCCGAGCGCCGAGCGCCGCCGCCACGCGCCGCGCCCGCGAGCGCCGAGCACGACTGCGTCGAGCGCCGAGCGCCGGCCGCCGGCCGCCAGGCGGACGGATCTGGAGCTGCGAGCCTGCGACCGCGAGCGCCGAGCGCCGAGCACGACGGCGCGATGCCGATGCGGGTGCGCGCCGTGCGCGACTGCGGCCTGCGGTGCGGGGTGGGGCTGGTGGGTTGAGGTGCTGCAAGGGCTGTGTTATATACCTAGGGTTTTACATGGGCCATTAGTGGGCTGTATCATTTCGGGCCTCCGATGGAGCTCCATGGGTGAAATATTACATCCGCACCAAAACCGTTGGATTTCGCGTATCCGAACCCGAAAATCCGTGGGCGAGAATCAGAAACCAAAACCGAAATCCGTAGAACCGAAACCCGCGGATATCCGCCCCGAACCCGATCCGCTGCCATTTTGAGACAGCGCTGAGCCGGTGCTCTACACTCTACAGGACGGACACCCCCCAGGCACAACCGCCGCCAAATTAAGCTTGGTGCCGCTGCCTGGAAGACTCGCAGCCCTCAAGCGCCGCAAACGAGGATGATGCCAGCAATCTGGTGAGCCCATCTCTCTTCCCTTCAATGTATGCCCTGGATTTGCTTCTCATTGTCTAGTCTCTACTACAGCAGGGAGAAGCCCCTATATTCCTATAATGTTCAGTGTTGCATATGAGCGGAATGGGTAACGGAATTTGGTCCTGCATTTCGCTCCGCGATTGTTAGCTCAGATGCATTTTCTGTGATCAGCCACTTGAGTCCTCATCGTTTCAGAGCTGCATCATCCCGTCGCGTCATACAGGAACATATGCTTTCGAAGACAGGAAGCAAATTTGGATTCAGACAAACTGAGATCCAACAAAGCAGTGGACTGAACAGTAGTGAGATTTCTTTGCAAATAGCGAGAAATATTCTTTGCAGGTAAAGGAGGAAAGAAGTAACATTTTGTTATGAGCAAGATCCTGACTTAAAGCTCATAAGGGAGTCAGAATGCAGAACAACATATTCTTAGGAATATTCATTAAAATATTTGTGCTTGTGGGCATTTGAAGTGTTTATCCTTTTGAATGTCTGAACTGAGTGAAATATATTCTCTATATAATTGATTTGATGCATGTTATTTACTTGTGAGTGTAGCTCTCACCTTCTCAAATACATGGGAACTCCAATCTGTTCCAAAATGTTTGAGAAAATAGTTACCATAAGCTCACTGACAGAAAAATAAAGGCTAAGCCAAGTTATTGAAAGGGTAACTTACTCTAGTAGGGAGGTAGCCTAAGCAATGTGCCATTGTCCATCTTGTCTTTTATCAGTTGTTACCAGAGTAAGGAAAAGATCAAGGTGCAAAAAAGACCATCTAGTAATTAGCTAGACCCATGTGTACCCATGTCGATAAAGGCGGTTTAGTGGTGATTGACCCCTGGTTTGTTAAATTTAAATCTCTTAGGAAAGTATTTGTTGAAGATTGATAATGAGGAAGGGCTCTTTTGAAGTTGCAATCTCTCCTTGCTAGACATTACTTGAATGCTGGTCCCTTTTGAAAAAACAGAAACATGTTGGGCCTATAAAGTTGAGGAGCAACAAGTATACCGATTCGATACAACACAACTTATATCTTTTTTTTTAGTTAACAAGTTATCTTCTCTGTCATTTGTTTCTCTCTTGTTTCCCTTAATAAGAACTTATATTTTTTTCTCATAATGTTTGGAAGGGATAGACATCGTATAAACCTAGTACATATTACAAACTCGAGCAGATTCTTTTCTTTGGTGTAGTTGGGACATGACAAACACTATAAGTTGATTATGCAGAGCCACATATCTTCACCTAGTGCACTAGAATATTGGAGAAACATTGGGGAGACCAAGACATGACACGAGTGCTATCATGAAGCCACCGTGTAATTACGTGATCGATTAGAATCAAATGTTAACACGCGGCTTGCTTGGAGGCACGGAGTGGGGATCGGCTGGAGGTGAGCGAAGTCAACATGCTGCTCACTCATCGACCGGCAACTTGCATCTTCATTAATCCATGTCATGATCCGGATCGATGTAATGATTTTCGATCTTCTTTGTTCTTCACCGTGCGGTGAGTATGCGACCAAAAATGCGGAACATGATGACCTTGTAATCAAGCTCAACTAAGTAGGATGCTTCTTGGGTTGTGTGTCTTACATTTGCGTGTCACCACTTGGTTACACATGTCAATGATTCTTGATGTCTGCTTGTTCATGTTCAACTGCTTCACCAGCTCTCGTTATCTATGTTACACGGATACTCCAAGGGGGGGGTGACGTATCCGTATCCGATACTTGTCGGATACGCGGATACGGATACTCGGATACACCATTTTAGTGGGTTTTCTTTTAAAAAAGTGTGTATCCGCGTATCCGATACGTATTGTATCGGACACCGCACCCGTACTCATGTAACGTAGCTCGTTATATAAAGAGGAAACACAAGGAGAAAGAAACCATTGCAAAGAATGTAGCGGCGGCTTGCCTTCTTCTATTCGGCAAAGAGAAGCCTCAAAGCTTCCATCACAACCATGGCCTACCATCCGAGATCCGCTAGTGTGCCTTCGAGCCCTCGCTGCTCCGGGTGAAACCAATGTCGAGGAACAATTGCGAGCCCGAAGGTGACTTTGTCTCTGCGCCTTCCATGATTTGTCCAAACCATGAGCGATGGTCCGACAAAAGCGGGGAGCATCTACAACTGCATCGACGAGCTCACCACGCTTCCCTAGCAGCCCGGAGGAAGGTGGCGGAGGAGGAGCTTGAGCGCTCCCTCGTTCGCTTGACCTCCGCAAAGGCGATGCAAGAGAGCTTTGCAGAGCTCAAGACCATCGTCATGGAGATGCTATTGGCTCTCAAAAGAGGAGATGAAGCGGCTGTTCAGGCCAGGGTTCAGTCTTATGCCCGATCCACGAAGAAAGCGCAGAAGCAGTTGAAGGACCGAAAACGGAGACCAGAGGGGGGGTGAATGGGAGCCTCAAATTTCTTTCGAAACTTTTGACCGCTGTCCCAAAATCAAACCCCAAAAGCAAACACTCGAGCGAGCGGTAAGATCACGACCTAACAGGTAGGTGGATACCCTTGGAGATGTCCAAGAGGTACAGTGGATCAACCGAGAAAGACTGGAGACAAGCACTCGATGAAACTCCAAGAGAGGTGCACTCAAGTCCTATAGTGAAGGAGTGAGTGCCCAATCCAAAATACTCAAACCAACTTGTGATAAGAGTACTTAGACACGAAGCACACAATGCTAGAAACCCAACGCAACAAGCGGTACACAAATCAGAGTTCGAACGGCCAAGAACCGAACAAGACAGCGCTGAAAAGAGTCTCAGGCGCTCATACCGGACATGTCCGGTCCCCTACCGGACTTGTCCGGTCCAAGGACCAAAACTCAGCGCAATACCGGACTTGTCCGGTACCCTACCGGAAATGTCCTGTATGGATTTTCAGCACACAGCAACTTCGAGAGAAAAAGTGAAAACCTAACCAAACGGTGTCCAAAAATTGTGAAATTTTAACCCTAGGTTCTTAACAGCTTAGAGAAGGTCTCCACAAAATTTGAGCTCAAAACTCAAAAGTTTTTCCTACCGGACATGTCCGGTACCGGGTCGGACATGTCCTGTATGGACGAGCAGTTTTCTGCAAAATTCGATTTCAACGCCAAAACTCGACCAAATCAACTCGGATCGACCTAAGACTTTGCAGAGGGGTTCACAAGGTAGTTCTAAGGCTACTCCATGAAGATCACAACCCCAAACTCACTGCAACTTCGAAAATCGACGAAAATCGATTGGAGAACAAGTTTTTCCCGAAACCCTTGATTCAACCCGATCTGTGGATTCGTGAGGAATTGGATGAAACCCTTCGGTGGAAAGGATCTTCTCACGACCACGAACAAGTGGAATCAAACGGTTTGTGAAGAGATGCACCACGGCTCAAGAAATCAACTCGAGAACTAGTGGGTGACAAGAGGAAAAACGAAGAACGCGAAGAACAACAAGCAAAACGCGAATCAACACATCAATCTGACCCCACGAGGAAACATGGAGGATTCGGGACCTCCATTCCCATGAGTAAACTTGGTTCTTACACTAATTGCAAAGATTAGTGGACCTCTCTCTCACTAAGCACCTAGAAGAGGGAAACCCTAAAAAGGATGAAGGAAAATGCAAATGGGAGAGGTGAGGGAGATGGGGCTCCCTCCACCTTACTTATCGGCCAGGGCTTATTTCATTTTCTAGTTTTTGCCCCCCGACGACAACAACACGAGCAAACCGCCTAGCCCTAGGGACATTGCGGTCCAACTCGAACCGACTCGATGCAATTCTTGATCCGACGGCCACCGCGCCTTCTCACCGGTAGCTTCACCTCGACGCGAACTCCCCGATGCCGCCACGTGCCGTCCGTCCGCCTCGGGACCTCCGCCAGGGTTTTGAGGCCCAACCCAGAAACCCGCCGGGTGGTTTTGAGGCCCAAACCACCGAAACCCTCCACCGTTGGTTTTGAGGCCCAAACCAACAAACCGGCCCATGTCCTTGCACTTGTCGAAGCCAAGTGCCAGCAACGCGATCCCACCCGGCAATTCCGGGTCCCTCAGTCCAAGTCTTGATGCGTCCGCCCTTTCACCGCTCTCGGTCCATTCGGTGCGGCCCGCCATCACTTGACCTTCACCTCGCCGTCGGCCACCGCCTCCATGCTCGACACATGCACAACACAAGCCAAGGCACATGTGGAACTCGTGGCATTCACCACCGTCGGTAGCACCCCATCCGAGATGCTAGTAGTTGAATCAATCACTCATCATCACAACTGAACCACAAGTATGAACCTTGTGTTCGCAATCTCCCCCTTGATGAGTGCATTGTTCAACACCAACACACCACAGCTAAGAAAAAGAAATAGAAGAAGAAGAAGAAAAGAAGAAAGCTCACCAAACGATCAAAAGCCAACGAGAAGCCAAATGGGGTCATTTGAAGCAAGCACAACTTGGTCCCCAAAGACATGGGCAATGGCTCGACGTAACCAAGCAAAACATGGCTAGCCCTCAAGAAGAGGTAGAAAACGGGCTCAACACCGCTAGCCAAGCAAGAAGCACTCAAAAACCGCTAGATCCTCCAGAAAGAGGCAAAGGCTCAACACATCTAGCAAGAAGCAATGCAAAGCAACTCCCCCTGAGCAAATGCATACATGAGTGCACACAATCTTCTCCCCTTCTCCCTTTGAGAACTAGTCTCACCCTCTGAGAAGACAACCAATTAAGACATATCAAGTGACTCCCTCTTGACATAAGCATATGATGACAACCAATTAAGACATATCAAGTGACTCCCCCTTGACATAAGCATGTGATGTGTCAGGCATGTGTGTGTGTCAAATTTCTCCCCCTTGTTGAATGATACACACAGCAAGCCTAAAATGCAATGACATGCATAAATGCAGAAGCTTCAGGTATATAGCAATCAGAGTAAAAAGATGCTCTAGCCGATAAAACAAGTGAGTAAGGCATCAACAGACAAGTGCTAGCATATGCTCAAACTGATCAAGTGATACAAAATATGAAGTGTAAGCAGTTTTGAGCAGATTATAAGTTCTTCAGAAAAGAGTTCACCACAAAAGATAGCACTTAGCAAATGCAAGCTGGAAATCAACCTAGTGCTAGTCATGTGTAAACAAGGTGAACTACCCCAAACTATGATCACACATCATGTCAAAGACCTCAAACTTGTCAAATTTTATCAGATTATCAGAGTTGGCAGCAAATTACAAGTATTGGTTAAGTATGTGTGTGCGAGAGGTTATCCGTACTGTCAAGCCTAACTTTTCAACCAAGCGGAGCCTATGTCAAAAGACAATCAGGAGCTCAAAGTAATGGTTTCGGTCATCCACTACAAGGCTCAAGTTCATCCAAATGTGCAATTAGAAGCAATCTCGATACCTTGATGTGGGACAATACGGACCCATCTCGATCTTTTCATTCAACTTACTTAGATTTTAGATTTTAGCACAAGTAAAGTATTTAAGCAAGTGTGGGACTCAAAGCATGAGACATAGTAACCAAGCATGCACAATATAGCATAAAGGGATCTCAACATCCTACACATGCTAATTACCATCTCAAGCAGTGAACATTTTTAATTTCAGCAAGTTTACACAAGTTCACATTAGAAAATCATGCTCAACTTATAACATGTAGCAGATGATCAATGAGAGCCTAAGCTGACAAGCACCACAAGTACTCACATGGCATACTAACAAGAGCATAGTTTCATTCCAAGTGTTATATACATGAAGCTCAAAATGCAAGTATATCACAGAATGCAATGCAAATGCACTATCATACAAAGACAAATCAAAAGCTAGACTACAAAAGAAACTGAAACTAGTGTACAACAAACAAAGTGCTTCCCTCCTCTAAAAAGGAAAACACACACCCAGTTCTCCTCGCAAGTGAGCAAAAGTCGCTTGATCGAGGGGCTTAGTGAGAAGATCTGCAAGCTGGTCCTGGGTGGCTACGTGATGCAACTCAATGTCGCCTTTCTCTTGGTGATCGCGGAGAAAGTAAAAGCGAACATCTATGTGCTTGGTCTTAGAGTGAAGTACTAGGTTCTTAGCAACACTGATGGCACTAGTACTATCACATAGTAAAGACACTCTAGAAAACTCAAGACCAAAATCACGTAAGGTGGCTATCATCCAAAGCAGCTGGGAACAACAAGCGGCAAAGAAAATGACATACCGCTTACGTGGTGGATTGTGCAACACTAGACTGTTTACGGGATGACCAAGACACAAGAGACGAACAAAAACCGACAAGTCCTCGACGTGGACTTTCTATCTAAGCGGCGGCCCAACAAAATGAGCATCCGAATAACCGCAAAGAGAGAGCGAGGAAGAAGCAGAATACCAAAGTCCAAACTCGGGGAGTGAAGCGGAGGTACCTCATGATGCGTTTCACCGCCCGGGACGGTGAGAGGTGCGTGGCGATGCGAAAGCGTCTTGCAGAGGCATACAAAGAAATCGTATGTCGGGTCTTGTCGCCGTCCAGTACAAAGAATGACCCGATCATGCTCCGGTACTCCTTCTGATCGACTGCTTCTCCATCCTCGTCGGCGTTGAGGGCCGTCGTAGTCGACATGGGCGTCGAAAGAGGCTTGGCCTCGCCCATATCAAACTTCTTCAGAACGTCCTTCTGGCAAAATCCCTGAGCAACAGGCCTAGCCTTATTCCTAACAACCACCCCATCTTCACTCTGTTTATTTTTAAACACCCACTTTGTACCTATGGGATGACACTGCGGAGGTGGAGGAACTAAGATCCAAACCTGATTCCTATCAAAGTTTTCTAACTCCTCATGCATGGCATTAACCCAATCAGGATCAGATAAAGCATGTCCAACATCTCGGGGCTCAAAAGAAGCAACAAATGCAGAATGAACGAAGTGAGAGATGTGATATGACCTGGACCGTGTGACTCGCCTGGTCAATATCACCGATCATCGCCTCGAGCGGGGTGGCGACGCCGAATGTGTCGAGGTGCCTCTCTGGAAGAAGTCGCCTCCCCCCTCAACGGCCGGTGGTGCCTCCTCAAAGTGCGGTCGGTGTAGGCCGAGGAAGCTGCTCCAACGGTCCCCAAGAAGTGAAAGTAGAGGGATCGGACCGTGAGCTGAAGTAGTCATCGCAGGCTCGATGGGGGCAGCCGGTGGAGTCGGTTCGGGATCACCCCAATCGGTATCATCCTACTCCTCCTCCACAAAAATGTTTTCACCAAGTTCCTCATCACCTGCACGCTCAAAGATAGGGGTTGTACAAGGCATAGTCTCATCGAATGTGACCTCACAGGTCTCCACAACACGGTTAGTTTCAAGGTTAAGTACTCGATATGCTCTAGAGTGCAAAGCATAACCAAGAAAGATACCGTCGGAGGACCTGGACTCAAACTTGTCCAAATTACCTTGTTTCAAGATGAAGCACTTACACCCAAACACCCTGAAATGACTCACCTTGGGTAGCCTCCCAAATCGTAACTCATAAGAGGTTTTCTTTGTGAAGGCACGGAGAAAAATACGATTGGAAACATGGCAAGCAGTGTTGATTGCTTCGGCCCAAAATCTCCTAGGAGTCCTATGCTCATCGAGCATCGTCCTGGCCATCTCAACAAGGGTCTGATTCTTGCGCTCAACAATGCCATTTTGTTGCGGAATATAAGGTGAGGAAAACTGGTGCTCAAGACCCAAAGACTTGCAAAAGGTTTCAAAATGAATGTTCTTGAATTCTGTGCCATTGTCACTACGGATAGCTCTCATGGTATTCTTAGGGAACTCATTTCTCAACCGAAGAATCAAATCACGAGCATATGAAAAAGCCTCATCCTTACTCTCCATCAAAAACACCCGAGTATCTCGAAAAGTCATCCATAATCACCAGCACATACCACTTCCCACCTTCTGACTGAACCCGAGCTGGACCAACTGTGTCCATGTAAAGTAGCTCGCCGGGTTCCTTAGTCATAATTTGGTTCACAGGTGGGTGAGAAGCGGCTACCATCTTTCCATGACGATAAGGGTGGCAAACAAGATCCTTCTCAAATTTTAACTTGGGCAATCCTTGGATTAAGCCAAGTGAACTCAACCTAGCAAGAAGGTCAAAGCTCAAATGACCAAGTCTCCTATGCCACTTCCAAAGCTCAGAAGAGGATCCGGCCACCAAATAGCGGGAAGAGCCAAAAGAGTGAGAAAAATCAGCTCGAAAGACACGGCCAAAGGGGGTGATCTGACAAACAAGATCTCCCTGAGAGTTAAGAACTCGAGAAAAACCATCTTTAAAGCGCACTTCAAAGCCATCCTCAAGGAGTTGCGAAACAGAGAGCAAATTAAAATGCAAGTTCGAGACCAAAACAACATCCTTGAGAATAAAGCTCTCGTTAACCCGAATGGTTCCACGAGAGACCACTTTACCTTTGCTATTATCCCCAAATGTGATGTACTCCTTGTGTTGCATGGGGTCGAGGCTGGAGAACCATTTTGAACTTCCGGTCATGTGGCGCGAACATTCAGAATCAATGAGCCATGTGTTCTCCAAGCCTCCGTCCTACATCAATAGAAAGACATAGTATGAGCAAACGGCACACCACTGGGGTTAGTAAACTGAGAAGGATACCAGTGATGTGACATTTGCCCTGAAAAAATGTTAGGAAAAACACCAAACATGCCATGTCCCATTTGAGGAAAGCGATCACCACGAGAGGGAAAACGTGGTCCGCTAGAGCTGTGGGACACAAAAGCACCGCCGTGAGGTTCATAGTCATATTGACCATGACCTGAACCCCACCGTGCACGACTACCACGTGGTCTCGCAACCTGAGGCCTAGCACCTTGAGGCATTGCACCTCTAGGCCTAGCAATGCGCCTCTGAACAGGCGGTACAAGTACACTATGGGGAGGGTGGTACATGTCCCGATTGTTCAACTCATACTCACGCCTCTCATCTCTCTTCCTCCTAAAGCAAAACTCAACCAAGTGACCATCCCTATGGCAATACTCACAATGATACCTCACCTCTCTCTTAGGTGGTTGGCTCACTCTCTTTTGGGTATGGTTCACTCTTGGTGGTTGCTTGCCTTTAGGAAGGGGATCCTCAGAGATGTTCGGTAGAGTATCGAGTGGGTTCCCCGAGATGGTTGGGTTTTAGAACCCAAAATTGTTTCTCGGGGTGGAGCTCGTGGAGGCTCTTCAAACACTCCATCTTTTGTGGGAGGCACTGGTGGCTTAGGTGGAGTGATTTTGAGAAGCTTGGTAGTAGTGAAAGGTTTTTCACTTGGAGGCACACCACTAAACTCACCAACTTTGCCATAAAGATCATCACCCTTCCCACCTAATGCAAAGCCTAATCCCGGTCCACCAATTCCCCTCCTGAATTGGTTGACCATCATGCCAAGTTGCGGCTCACTGCAAGATACCCAACTCAAGATGGTCCAAAGGTATGTGTTTTCCTCCTCGGTACGCACCTTATCATGCCGGCAATTGGCAATCTCAAGCTCCAAACCCTCACAAAGAGCACACTTAGTCACACTAGTGCTATCTGAGTTGGCCTTCTCAAGCAAGGCAAGTTTGGCATTCTTCTCTGCCAACTCAGATTGCAAGTCCGAGCAAGACTTGCACACACCCAACAAGACAGGTGAGGCATGCACACTATCAAACTCATCAACCAACTCAGCATACTTAGACTGCAGACTAGCAAGATCAGCCATGTAGACGCTACAAAACTCACACTCAGGCTCATCAGTCACTATGGGAGTGTTCTTAACTTGCTCAAGCTCCTTAAGTGCTACTTCTAGCTTAGCCTTGTACTCTTTTCTATCACTAGCAGCACGCTTAAGCAACTTATCCTGACTGAGCAAGGTAGCAGTCAAATCTTCAACCTCAGCGACAAGTGCATCGACGGAAAGTGATACCTTAGATGAGTCGTCGTCGTCGTCGGGAACATCGCCGTTGCCGCCCTCCACCTCGTCACCAAGTGCCATGGTGCGAAGCCTCCGTGGGTGGAGTCGGCGAAGAAGCGCAATTCCATTCAGCTTGTCCTCGACCTTCCTCTCGGACTCGTCGTCGCTCGAAGAGGAGGAAGCAT